>JASDQU010587010.1:99033-110282 GCA_032191745.1 Picea mariana | reverse complement strand
TGATCGGCGATTTCAGCTGTAAAGAATGGGAGGCTCCTTGTCTCTCGAGACGTCGATCCCCGAAATGTCGACTGACTGCCACCTGTCTCAACTGGATCGGACAACCCAGATTTGCCTTGAACTGTTGGCGCTACGCTTCATGCTAAATCCCGGACAAATCGACAGCCCCAAAATCTCGATGACCGTCGATTCGCTTTGCAGTTGAATCTCGACGGTCGACAACCAACACTTCGCCCACTTGCTTGACTTGTGATCGGAAAAGAGATTCTCCCACTTTGCACTGGGGCGCTTCCCACGTAACTTGCAGACCTGGGTGTATTTGAGCCCCAAGACAAATAATGTTGCTAACATTAGGCTCCATGGGGGATAGAGTCGTCCCTGTGATGCTCTAAGAACTCATTTTGCAGTTTCAGTGCCTTGCTATTGGTCTATGGAGTCTTTTACTAAGCCGAAAATATACAAACAGAAAATGAATAAATAACTAAAGGATAATATTTACAAACAAATGAGCCGTCTAAGGCTCAAACAAAACATTTCTTTAGAAAATGCCCATTTATTGGGCTGTTGAAAACCTCTTCGCCCTCCAGATCATGCAACTGGTACGTGTTGTTTGAGAAGACCTTAGAGATTCTGAAGGGGCCGATCCATAGGGCATCAAACTTGTTATGTTTACCCTTATCCTGTCTAGGTGCATCCCACTTAAGTACCAAATGCCCGATTTCGGACTCCTTCTTCCTGACCTTCCTGTCAAAAGCCTGTTTGACCCTTTGTTGATGACTATGAGTGGTGTCCCTCACCTATTCCCTGATCTGCTGTACTTATACTATCTGATGAATCCTTCTAATCATATGATTTGGCTCTCCTTCATAATCTTGAAAGAACTTCACCACAGGTAAGGCAAGCTGAGTGGGAAAAACGACCTCTGCTCCGTAAACCAGCTGAAAAGGTGAGGTGCCCAGAGATTTCTTCGTTGTCACTCGATCAGCCCATAAAGAAAATTTCAACTTTGACTCCCAAGCCCTTTTGTTTTCCTCCAATAGTCTTTTGATGATCCTTATCTGGCCTTTGTTGGAGGATTCGGCTAAACCATTGCCCTGGGGATAGTAGGGGGTGGAGTGAATTAGCAAGATTTGGAACTGCTCACAAAACTTAATGAGAGGCTCAGATTTGAAAGAAGCAGCATTATCAGTTACGATCCTGCTGGGACAGCCAAATCTGGCTATGATATCCTCCATGAAGTTGATAATTACTTTGTGGGATGTACTTCTGGTAGGGACAACTTCTATCCACTTGGTGAAATAATTTGTTGCAGTCAGGATCCATCTGTGCTGGCCACTTGAGGGAGGATGAATTTCCCCGAAAAATTCTATACCCCACTGTTGAAAAGGTGCTGAAGCTATCACAGGCTTCAGTGGTAGTGGCCCAAGCTGTTGTTTCCCTGAGAACTTTTGGCATTTGATGCAGGCCCTGATTTCTCTGTTGATATCAACAAATAAAGTGGGTCAGTAATACCCAGCCCTGAGGATTTTGTGAGCTATGGTCTTCCAGAAATGATGCCCCCCACAAAGGCCTCTGTGGAAATAAAACATAACTTTCTGGGCTTCTGGTGGGCTCAGACATCTCAGTAGCACTCCTAGAGGGTCTCTCCAGTATAAAACTTGCCCAATGAGGCAATATCTGATTGCCTTGAGCTTCAAAGCTCTTGCCTTACTTTTACACATTCCATCTGGGGGCTTCAACTCCCGTAGAAAGTACAAAATGTCACGATACCAAGCACACTCTGCCAACAATACACCTTCCTGAGAGCTTTGACTGGGCAACTCAACTTGTTGAATTCGTGAGCAGGTATTGATGAAACTAACGCCCAAGGCTCCGTAATTGGATTCAGCCAGTATCTTGGCTAAACCTTGCCCCTTAACCAACTTGGTGGGATTTATCTCCAAGTCAAATTCCAGGATTCTAGCGATCCATCTGCCTCTTCTCCCATCTATATCAGGCTGTATAAGGATGTCCTTCACAGAAGTCAAAGGAACGTATGCGATTACCCTTGAGTGCAGGACATAGACTCTGGAAGCTTTGAGAGCTTTCACTAAGGCATAGGCTTTTTTCTCCATGATTTCATACCTGATCTCTACATCTCTTAATGTCCTGTTGAAGAAGGCAATGGGTTGCTCTCGCCCTTCCTTATTTTTCTGCAACAAGACTGCCGCTACTGTATCAAAAGAAGCAAAAGAGAAAATTAGGAACTCTTTGGAATAGTCAGGACTGATCAGCACAGGTGCCTCAGTCAATGCCCTTTTTATTTGGATAAAAGATTCCCTGGGTTCAGCAGTCCATTTTACTTCATTTCCTTTCCTGAGCATGGCTGTGATATGTTTCACCAACTCAGAAAAATTTGAGACGAATCTCCTCAAGAAATTGATCTTTCCCAAAAAGGCCTGAACTTCCTTCTTGGATCTAGGAAGTGACAGGGTTTGAATCGCATCTACCCTGCTAGGATCAATTCTCACTCCCTCTGCTGATACTATATGGCCTAATAACTTCCCCTCCTTCATAGAAAACAAAGATTTCTTGGGGTTTAGAGATAGGCCAAACCTCCGGCACTTCAGGAAAACTTTCCTCAAGTGGTAGCGGTGCTCCTTGTCTGACCTAGAGAAGATCGTGATGTCATCTAGATAGATTACCACAAACTGGTCCTTCTCCCCGATGAAGGCTATATCCATAGCTCATTGGAACGTTGCTCTCGCATTCATCAATCCAAAAGGCATTTTGGCATACATGAATGTACCCCAAGGAGTGGTGAAGGTTGTTTTTTCTCTATCCTCAGGCATGATTGATATCTGATTATAACCAGAAAAACCATCAATCATGGATATCCTAGAGGCACCTTTTACCCTTTGCAATATGTGTTCCATGTTGGGCAGGGAATAATTGTCTTTCCTTGAGCTCTTGTTCAGGTTCCTGAAATCAACACAAAGTCTGATTTCTCCACTTTTCTTCCTTACTGGGACCAAATTGGCCACCCATTCGGAATATCTCAAGGGGACAATGATTTGGGCATCTAACAATTTCTTCACTTCTTTCTCCATGACAGGTAGCAACATGGGATTTATCTGTCTCAGCTTCTGTCTGAATGGTTTATCCTCTTCCTTTAGTGGGATCTTGTGCTCAATGACAGATGTGTCATAAGTCTTGAGGTCTTCGTATGTCCATGCAAACACATCAACAAAATCTTTTAGCAACTCAGTATATTTGGCCTTCTGTTCTCTGGTCAAACTGCTCGATAATTTGACAAACCTGGGCTCCTCCTGTGTGCCAATGTTGCATTCGGTTGTATTAGCATCTTCATTTGAAACCTTACCCTTTATGGCCACATCATTCCCATCGAACAGTATTTCCAAGGGGACCAGTCCTCTCGGAATGTGATTGCTGGGCAATTGAATAATCTGTTGATTAGCAATTTTATTTAAAAACACCTCAGGGTAAGGGTTACCTTCCGGGTCGGGATCCTGATCAATGTGCAATGCAGAAAATTCATCAACAGATTGGAGAAATTTTTCAATCTTCAGATTGTCTTCGAATACCTTCCAATGCTTGACATTGTCTGATACAAAGGACCTATATCGCATTTCAACATCATATTTGACCATCGGCGGCAGAGGAACTTTGAGCAAACTAACTGAGACAGCTAAAGAATCGGCTGAAGTATTCTCCCCTCTCGGAATAAAAGAAATGTTAAAGGCCAAGAAGAAACTATCAATCAGGTCCCATACTTCATTTCTATAATTCCTGAGCCGGGGATTATTAGCATGATAATCCTTTCTAACTTTCTGGATAATTAACTCAGCGTCTCCAAATATTGCTATTTCTTTAATCCCCATTTCCTTTGCGGCCCTCATACCCAGAACAAGAGCTTCATACTCCGCCACATTGTTGGTGGTTTCGAATTCCAGCTTGTATGACAGGGCTATGGCCTCTTGACAAGGTGATATGAAAAATACCCCAGCACCAGCACCTTCACTAGAAGAAGCTCCATCGAAAAACATCTTCCACATGGAAGGGGTTGGAGGGCAAATCGGATAATCAAGACTGGGATTCTTTCTGACTTGGAAAGGGTTTTCGGGAGCATCAGTGAGCTGCAATAAACTAGAGCCCAGGTCAGTGTCAAGTGCAAATATGGGGTGAATGGTGGGATTTGCTTCATCACTAACAATGTAGGCCAACTGAGCTTCTCTATATAACCTCCTTTGTTCCCCTCCAAATACTGGAATGGTGGCATACGTGAGATCCATCTGCAATGTTCCCCCAAGCTTTTTAATCCAAGATCTAGACAACAGGATGCCAAATTTGGGGGGAACGTTAGCTACCACAATATCCATGACCACACTCTTCATGGGCAACTGAAACAAAGAAACCGCCAGGTATTTGATCACTCCTAGACACCGCACTCTTCTCGAATCGAAAGAGTACAAATCATGATAAGTTTTTGTCACCTCCAGTCCCAATTCTTCCATAACTATTTTGGGCATAAGGTTATGGGAAGCCCCTGAATCCATGAGGCAGTTATGCAGCAATTTATCATGTATATTCAGGGATGTGTAGAAGGGAGGGGATGAATCATCTCTATCTTCTACCATGGGCCCTAGGAAAACTGCTGGATTTTCATCCTGGAGATTTATTGAGTCAGTGGAAGGCTGGGGGAGCTCAGATTGTAGCAGCTTGGAGAGGGACCTTTTGAAATCTCATTTTTAACTAGTTCAGATAGGGGTACAGGGATTCTAATCTTCTGAATTTCATGCTCAAAATTGAAGGAAGGAATAGGATTAGGAGTTTCCCTTACCTCAGTGACAGGTTCCTTGGCTGCTGGTGAAGCACTCTAAGTTTTCTTTTCTTTAGTAGTGATTGTTGCAGCTTTAGTAGACCTTTTTTGTTATGAGGGGATGATCTTGACTGTCAAAGTCTCCATCTTTCTTTCTTGACCTGAGGTTGTATCTGTTAGAGGCGTGACCGGCCCTTTCTCCCTTACCTAACTCATGGATTTGAACGTTCATCATGGATTTCTCATATGCAGACTGAGTCAAATGAGGAAAAGGAGGAGCTTCTTCAACGCAATGAATTTCGAGGTCGAACTCGTCTATCTCCTCCCCTCCCTCATGAGTAACCAGGTTATTTTGGAGAGGGGTTTGAATCCTTTGATCTTCTTTGTCTTTTTCCCTTTGTTCCCTTGCGAAGGCCTGCGGTCCATTGTTATCAGGTCTCCTGAAACCTCTACCATTAGTATTCTGGGGATTTTTGTACATGGGCTTCCCTTCTAACTCCCACCTATCCATTCTAGCAGAAAGTGACTTTAGTATTCTAGATGTCTCATATGTCTGAAGGGGTAGGGGAGAGGAGATGGATGAGGAAGCTTTAGGCCTCTGCCTGGATATGTTTCTACTAGCAGTGTTCCTGAGTCGGTAAATAACCAATATATTAGATTCTACCTCCACGGTTGCATCTTGCATATGGGCCAGAGTAGTGGCTCTTCTTTCCCTGAGCAGGAGGCAGAAATCAGGATCAAAAGCGTTGGCATAAGTGATATTTGCAGAGGCTTCTGAGGGTTTGATCTCAGCAGGGATTTTATCGTACATTTTATTGAATCTCTTGGAAAAGTCAGAGACAGACTCTCCTTCTTTTCTCTTCAAAGACCCAAACTCTGTCATGTAATGCATGAAGTCCTTTTTATCTCCTGACTGCCTCAAAAAGGCATTATCTAAAGCTTTGATCCCATCAATAGATCCAGGAGGCAGGGCTTTGAACCATTTTCTAGCCTCACCTTGAAGGCTATGGACAAAAATCCTCATCCATACATCTGCATGCATGATGACATTATCATCTGTGAAATGGTAAAAGGCTTCTATATGTTCTTCTGCAGTTACGTCCCCCTCACCTGTAAACTTGGGCAGCTGCTTGAGGTAACCATCTGCTGGGAGGGCGTTGAGAGGTTGTGGTAGCACAAGGGGAGCATACCTAGTGGCTATAATGGCCTCCATTCTGGTCATAGGGGGATTTTCTCCTACCATAGGGATATTAGGTGGAGGAGAACTTGGAGGAGAAGGAGTTCGCGAAGGGCCTACTGGGAATGCGTCCTGAAGTGGAGTGGGAAACAATAGGGGATTTAAGGAGAAGGCTAGCGAGCTCAAGTCAGCAGGTGCTCCTCTTTGCACAGGAGTAGTAACGGTAACAAGAGGCGGAGCAGTAAAGATAGGAGTGGGGAAATTTTCTACAGTCCTGGGCCTACGCCAAGGTACAGCCTCAGAGGAGAGGGGAGTGACAAGGATTTCTCCCTCCAGTCCTAGACCGGGAGGGGAAAACTCAGCAGGAACACTCCCAAAATTCAGGAAATGGGAAACCCCTGAAGGAGGTCTAATAAGAAACTGAGGAGGAGAGAATGGAGTTCCTACAGAAGGAGATGGTGGATTACCTAGTTCGGCGGTGGGAGCTTCTTCTTCGGAGGCCTTTCCTTTTCTGAGAACCACCTCTGGATCAGTTTCAGGTGTAGCTAGGGGCAGTTGTGAATGAGACCGTGTGTGTCTGCCTCTGAAAGCCACAATTAATAGAGAAGGGTCTCCCTAATGGAGTCGTCACAATGGAGTCGCTAGGTGCACAGTAGCAATCTTCAAAGGCTCTGATACCCGATGCACCTTCGGAATCAGAGGTTCAATGTCATTCTGCCCAGGGAAAATCTTCAACTTCGTCCCCGACAATGGCGCCAGAAATGTTGGCGATGGAAGTCACTCCTGGATTTCTTGCAAGAGTAGAGCCCGACGCCCATTAGTTTATGTCACGGTTTGTGTATGGAAGAGGTGATCGAATAGAAGTAAACTCAGACGATATTGTTTCAACTCCGAAACTAGGCCCGGCATGCATGGGTAGGTGAGGTCTTGGACATACTTCAGACAGTGAGTTGTAGTAAGGGTGAGTAGGGGGGAAGACTTATATCAGAGAGATGCAAAGGTCTGTTGTCAACATCAGGTTTCTAGCAGACTGTAGGATAATGAATTTAAACGCGAGATCATCTTACATTCAAACGCAGAAAACCAAGGAATACAATAGTGTCACAATCAAACCTTTATCATAACGCAACTGCAATAATTCATGTGAATCAGTCAATCATGAACTCCCTCAGTATGAGATGAAAACTAGATGAAATAGGGAAACTGTCTTTCATAAAACAAGAAATCTTACATACAGATGCATAACCAGAAAACTAGAACGTCTGTTAAAACATTACAATCGGGAGCCTCGCTCTGCCATCGATACCTTCAAAAATGCAAAAACTGAGTACATATACTTGGGTAGATTTTCCCAACAGAGGTGCACTCGCCCTTCAAGGCGTAGCGTCTCTTCAATCAATCTTCGAGCGGAAGTCCTTCGTCAGACGTCTCCTTAACTTCGCATGGCCTTTGCAGGGAAGGAGTAGCTGAATCAGTAAATTCCGAGTTAGCGTGTGCAGACCTCCTCCAGCTAGTCGAGAACTAGGCATGGATTCTCTGGAAAATTGGGTACACAGGACCCTCTCGAGCAGTCCTCTTGCCAGACCCTCCATTCCTCTCATTTAATGAATGAGGAGAGGTTTCAACCACCCCTTCTCGCCTTCATTTACTCCAAGCGAAAACCAGGGCCGAG
The DNA here is from genome assembly GCA_032191745.1 of Picea mariana. Taxonomy (NCBI): domain Eukaryota; kingdom Viridiplantae; phylum Streptophyta; class Pinopsida; order Pinales; family Pinaceae; genus Picea; species Picea mariana. The sequence goes on along the minus strand of JASDQU010587010.1, from coordinate 102,614 downwards.
GTCGGATCAAATGGCACTTGGAAGGTCGCAGTAATTCCTTCTGTGAACATACATGACGACTTCGACCCTTCTTGAGCGACTCTTTTCTTTCCCAAGTGACCACGGGATGTGACCACGTGCTTATCCCCAAGGCGCCCTCGGCATTCGCGAATGGGAAGGAGCTAATCCTTGCTTCTTGAAATCGCGATGAGAGAAACGCCGAGGCGGCTTAATCTGACGCCACGTGCCCCTCTATATATGATGGTCCTGAACGCACTTCGGTGATGTTGTGGGTCCCGGTCCTGGACACTCCCGGCACTTCGCGCATCAAGGATATGAGGGAGCCACTTCTTGCGCTTCGAAATCGTGATGGGCGAAAAGGTGGGGAGCCTAATTACGTTCCAGGTGTTCGTTTCATATGGACGGCTGAGACTGCTCCTCGATATTGTGGGCCCACTTTTGGGTGCTTTCGGAGTTCGTGGATAGGAAGGAGCAAGTCTTCCTGCTAGTAAATCGCGATGAGCAAGAGGCCGGGAGGACCCAATCGTGCACCACGTGTTCATCCAAGATGAACGGCTGAGATCACTCTCGACGCTTTGGGGCCCATCTTGTCGAATGATAAACATTAGCGCCCCTCCTTTAGGTCTACTCCTTTGTGACCAGGCACCAAAACCATGAGCCTAATTCTGGGTGCTTTCGACATTTCGGGATTCGAGGTTTCGAGAGGTGAAATGACGAGGAGCGCTTACCCCTCGAACTCTCGAATGTCGACGTGACACGGATGTACGCCGCGCGTCCTTCAGATGAACGACCCAGATAACATTCATTATTATAAAGGGGGCTACCCCCATTCATAGGCTCGCTTGATGTGACCTGGTGCTAGGACCGTGGGCTTGGCTCCAAAGGTGCTTTCGACGTTTTGTTGATCGGCAATTTCAGCTGTAAAGAATGGGAGGCTCCTTGTCTCCCGAGACGTCGATCCCCGAAATGCCGACTGACTGCCACCTGTCTCAACTGGATCAAACGACCCAGATTTGCCTTGAACTATTGGCACTACGCTTCGTGCTAAATCCTGGACAAATCGGAAGCCCCGAAATCCCGATGACCGTCGATTCACTTTGTAGTTGAATCTTAGCGGCCGACAACCAACACTTCGCCTGCTCGCTTGACTTGTGATCGGAAAAGAGATTCTCCCACTTTGCGCTAGGGCGCTTCCCGCGTAACCTGTAGACCTGGGTGTATTTGAGCCCCAAGACAAATAATGTCGCTAACACCAAAATTAGTCAAAGTTCAATGAGAAATGGGGTAGTATATATGTGACCATTTGTCATAAGGTTAGATCAGTGATGAAGGCTTAGAAGCACATATTAAGTTGCGTAGATGTTAGCAAGAAGGAGAAAACACGTTTTTTTATCGAGACCATTGGATGAGACGAGGGAAAAGATCAACAATGGAACAAAACTTCACCACTCCGGGGATAGTTGGAATTAAGCAAGAGGCATAAATATCCCGGAGTCTTGAATCTCTGAAATCTCGGAATTAATGAAAGTCATCCATCTAAATGACTAATTAAGTTGGAACCGTCGATCGTCAAGGCTTGAAAAATGATTTGGAGCCAACAAAGTTGCACAAGGATTAGACCAAACCATCAATCTAAGAATTTTTGGAGTAATTCTAGTCATTAGATTATCCAACATGAGATGTAACCACTCTAGAAGGTAACACTTTGTAAGATATATTTTTTGCAATAACAAGAGTTTGGTAAAGGATAAAAGCTCTGAAGGGCCAAAGCCCGGAGGACAAGGTTATGTTGTTGGTCATGTGAGTGCTCAAGGTATCAAAGGTACAACACTAGCACTTAGGGCAATGCTTACTTGTAAAGCTCGTGGTTTCGAGCTCGCGGTCACATGAATTTTGGATTGAAGGGAGTGCCTATTGATTAAGACTTGAATTCACAACAATTTGATATCTATAGATTAATGAACTGATACACAGTCATGATTAAGAAAAGTTAAATCATATGGTATTGATGTGCCATCAGTCATATGATAAGGTAGAGGTTCGGTGTAAAAGTATAAGGAAAGAGAAGAGGTTCTAAGGTTAATAAAATCGTGGTCTTAAGCCCACGGTCAATTGGATAGAAACGTCTGAAGGAAGCTCCTATCTGTAGAAATTAATAAATCTATAACAGGAAACTAAACAGAAAAGAATAAATGCAAATTAATATTACAAAGGATTTGAATTCTTTTTAGTTAAAAGAAATAAAAGGCTTAGTGACAAAATACTTAGAATTAATTAAATGAAGAGGTGCATTGTTTTATAATGAAAAGACACATGGATTCAATATATACCTATTGGAAGATTATATAAACAGAAATTTGTGGTGAAAATAAAGTGTCTTGGTGGATATATATATAATGGATTGAATGAAATTTCATTCTATCATGTTGGTGCATGTTTACAAGCTGAGTCTTGTTATGAGGGTAGGATTTTCAGTCGGATCTAAGATCAACAAGCTAGGTCTTGTTATGAGGGTTGGATTCCTCATTTCTCAGTTGGATCTGAGAACTACAAGTTGGGTCTTGTATTAGCAAGTTGGATCTCTCATATTCAGTTGAAGTTGAAGATATCTAAAGATTGATTTTATTTGTATTCATACAAGTTAAATAAATAAAAGAAAGATATTTTTTCTACTTCATACAGTTTGTGTTATACATGTTTATGAATAATTAATTAAGTTGCATATATCTTATTCAATTAATTCAGTTAACCTAGAAAGTATGAAAACCAGTCAAAAGTTCCATACATTGATTCACCCCCCCCCTCTCAGTGTCAGTGTGTGTTTCAACAACTTTGACTTTGGCATATCCTTCATAAACATTCTGAATTTCCTTTGTAGAATCGCAATGCATAACCTTGACATATACTAAATCAACAAGACCATTCATGATATCATTTTTATCCCTTGAATTGTTTTGATTGAGTTTCTTTCCATTGTTATTTTTTGGTGGAGTGGTAGGCTCTTTGTATTCGTCTACTACTAATTTCCAAACATCAAATCCATGTGCTTGTACATAAGTTTTCATTCTTCTACTGTAGAAGGCATAGTTTTGTCCATCAAACTGTGGTATTCCATTCTTATACGAATTGGTGCTCTCCATGATCTATCTTCCAGTGGTTAGACTGTTTCTTGAAGGAACTTGCTCTGATACCAATTGTTGGAATACTGAGTGGGTGGGTGAATCAATATGAGCACTTTTTATCACCTTCACTCGCAATACATATAAAATTCAAATTTATCAATAGTATAACATTAATGATTTCATTCAATATACCAGGAGCATATAACCATAAGAAGTATCATCACATCAAATAACCACATGCACAATACACCAGAATTTACACAGAAACCCAAATGGGAGAAGACCACATAATGCTTTCTTATATATCAAATATTATATTCATAGGAAGCACCAACTTCCAAATTCTCCAGCACCAACTGGAATGAGGCACCAACCCCCTGATTTAAAGGAACCAACCTGAAGGAAGCACCAACTCCCTGAGTTCTTCAACACCAACCAAAAGGAGGTTATGACCCCCTG
>JASDQU010587010.1:87031-97593 GCA_032191745.1 Picea mariana | reverse complement strand
CGGGGCTTCCAACTTTATGAGGGAATATCTCCCTAACCGTGAGGAACCACATGGTGTACCACCTACCATTGGAAATGAAATGACAAGGAATATCCATCTATGAGTGTGTTACATGCATTTACACTATCCTTTATGTCCTTATTCCTCAAACAACTTTGAGATTCATGACCACACCTATGGGTTTCTTGTATACTTCTTCAAAGCATCTTCCTATGAGGGCCATCCTTAGAGCTACGCCATAAGGGGACCACTTTGGAGACTTCTCCAAATACATCCATCGCTTATGTTGACATCAATGACAACCACTTCTTGTTGACATCAATGACAACCAACTATCCAATAACGTCAATGGCAACCAACTGTCCAACAAAATGAATTACAAAATAGAATTTATTTTTTTAAAATAGAATTACTTTTTGAAAATATCTCAAACTACTTCTCACACATTCACACAGAACTTTTGTAGAAAATTATGTTCAAGCAAGTCTGTATGTTCGGGTATCCTGGTATCCAAAATCCAGAATAAATGTAGTGTAAATAAAATTACAAAAAACCAGATCCCAGATGAGAGGATATGTTGCATTGATTTGAAACAATCATGGTCGTTGATCAAACGGGAAAGACATCTCCTAACCATTGAGGTTAACATAAAAATATTCCTTGAGATGCAAAACAACAACTAATAAATCCAGAATCCGGATTTTAAAAGTTTGAAGCATAAATTAAAAGTTGGATATCCAGATATCCAACATCCATAATAAACATAGCACAAAAAAACCATTAAATTGAAATCCCAAATCTTGAATATGAGAGGATAATCCACTAGATTGAAACAATCTTGGTTGTTGATCATGGAAAAATACTAAATCCTCATTGTTGAGTTGGTTAAGCATAACATTTCTTGGGATGTAAAATAAAGCAACGTGACAACTAATAAAATCTAGATTTTAGATGGCTTGGAAATCGAATAACAAAACAAATTCATATTTCAATGGAAAAACTCGAGCGTCAAGTACCCATCAAACTTGAGGTTTCCACTGGTTGGCAGTCATGAATATATCAAAGGAAAAAATTTCACATTATTACAAGGTAACATATTTGGGGTTTCTAGAAAGTACAAAGTAAATACATATAATCCAATACACCAAAAACAAACCATCAAACTAGTACTTAACAAATCACCAAACTTCTTATGAATCCTAGAGAAAGGTCAATAACATAAGATCAAAACCAAATATTAAATATGTACAAATCGAACTCAACAAAGTAAAATTAAAATTCCTATATATAGTAGGGACCTCCAATCAATAGGTTTAGCAATAAAATTGAAAAATTTAATAGGGGCCCCTTTATTCTTTTAGCAAAAATTAAGGGGAAGTTGTTATAGGCTCAACGGGTGCCTATGTCCACTTCAATTTGTGTTGATCCTTCCCTATTTGAGATAACTTTGATGACTGCCTCTCATTTCTCTACCTTTTAGAGGCCATTTCTAAACCATGTAACTCATCCATACCAAAAACATAGCACATTAGAAAATTTGGAAGAAAAATTAAATTATAATGCCCATGTTCATGTTGGCCCCCTTGTTGTGATTAAAGATATCCTCTTAGAAAAAAGAAAGAAAATGCAGAAGTTTTTAGGGATTTGGGTTTCAAGGCCCATATATATTGTGCTATGTGATTCAACAAGCCTCCTATTAGTGGGTTCGATGGTTAGGCCATGGGGAAATAGTTTAGCAACGACAGAAAGAGATAGGCATGAGATTATTAGGGCTCAGATGCTAATCATGACTTATATGAGTCAAAATCCTTCTTTTGTGGATTTCATGGGATAGGGTTTTTGGATTCATGAAATAGTGGGTCTTGGTAAAAGCCACGAGTGATACAACAGGTATGAACAATGCACACAAATATGGCCATCCTGACTAAGGTGACAAAGGAGGTGTTCTTGAGCTTAGGGATTCAGTTATGGGGTAAGGTTTTACCTTGCAATGATAATTACTTAAGAGATTGTTCTCTTTTGTTCAAGTTGTGGGAATGAAAGCATATGTAGAAGTTTCAATAGGGATAAGTGAAGGAAGCTAAAATTTTGAAGCATAGGCAACTATCAAAGCAAGAAAGCAAACATTTCCCCATTCATATTTAATTGTAGCGATAAAGTAACGTCGACTTGATCATAGTGAACAACTGGTAGTGAATGGATAGGGGTTGTGTTGATAGAGTGTCTTTCTTTTGATTATTTATGAAAGTGGGGGAATCTTGGTGAAAACCCTTATACTAAAGTCGCGTCCACCCACTATGATCCTTGGGAAAATGAAACGTAAAATAAAGTTACCATGGTGATATTTTATAAGTGTGCGGTGCCCTTATCAATTTGGATGTTTCATGAGCCTTTGAAACTTCCATTGGCACAAATTTGTATTTTTCAAACTCTTGGCTCAATGTTATGTGTTGCATCCTTGGATACTTTCCAAATACGTGACATGTCCTTTTTTTAACACTATCCCAATGCCCCAACTATGCAAAGTCCATGAAAGCATGTGAATATCATGACCTTTTAAAACTTCAAGTATTTTGATGTGTTGCATGGTTAGAATCTATGAACAATGTGATAATGAGTTTCCCTTCTTCTTTTTTTTATGTGTTGCATTGCATAAACTTTGGTGAGAGATACCTTTCCCTTGTCATAGTTTCATATGTTTTACAATTTTGTGAGGATGTGATTTGTTGCATCATGATGAATTTCGATGCCAAGTGATGGTGGCCTCTTCTTATCATAGTTTTGCATGTTTTACAGTTTTACGAGGGTGCGATGTATCATGCCTTATGGTTTTTTTGTTTGTCACAACTTCAAAAGTTTTGTATCCTCGTAGTAGTCATACAAATCCAAATTTGTATTTGTCACAATGTTTGAAACTTTGTGACGTTGTAATGCATTGCACCTTCTATACTTTAGGAAATTGTTGATGATGTGATGTGTCATAGTTTTTGGAACTTTGTAAGTTTGAGCACACTATGATATTTCACAAAGAAGAAAACTTTAAAGAGAAGTGAAATGATACAAGGCTTGCCTAAAATGGTGATTATGAGAAATGGTAAAGTAACCCAAAATTGAGAGGTTCATTAAAAAAAATCATTGAAGTTATGAACAAGGTTATTATTAGACCTCAAACCATCATGTTGGGGACTTCATTAAAATCAAGAAGCATAGAAATTTCTTCAAGTCGTAATATGAAAAAGTTTGGATTCTCAAAACTCAAAGAAAATAATAGGAGGGGCCCCAAATTTTCGCTCGAATTACATGACAAAGGTAAAAAGAAAGGGAAATTTGTTGCTTGATCAACATGATCCTATAAGAAAAATGATAGAGATAGACTTCCATGGGTGCGAAGGAAGCGATAGAGGAGTGTAGAGTCCCCAGTTCTTGTTGGTCAATTTAGTGATGACATAGTCTACAAATCCTTTGCCAAACTTCTCCACATCATCACGAGGATGAGGCTAGTAAAACTTCTTCTATAATGCACCTAGAGTAGTTTGAATGTTGAAGTGGCCCTCTATATTAGAAGAGTGTGCCTCCTAGATAAGATTATTGTTCTCATATTACCAGGACACAATTTTCCAAGTTAGAATGATATGTTGTGATGTAGATGAAAATATGAATATGAGCCTCCCTAAAGAAGGTATGCATATATTTAGACAAATTGTTAGATCTGCATCATAATGTTCAGTCCAATATTATGATTGATGCATATATGTGTCATTTGATGCATCGATGGATGGCTCAAATAGTTTCTTGCATAGTTGGATACATTATGCTTATGTTTGATCTCCCTAAGGAACTACTATAGGTAATTCATCCACTTTAATCTGTGAGTACTCAACAACTTGCTCTACATTTGCACAAATTGTGAACACTTATGGTCAAAATGAATAATAATATCTTTACCAAGGATATAATTTACCATTACTTGACAACTTCAACAATTTCATAAAGCTCTTAAGATTTTGGATGCTAAAGTGACCTACTATCTTGGAATATTACATCTCCTAAATAGGGTTGTAATGCTTAACAAGTTATCACATAAATAATAATAAAAACATTGAATGGAGGAATCCTTGGAGAAGGTCTACATATATTTGGGAAAATGCTAGATCTACATCATAATACTATGGTCAATCTTGTGACTATTGTTCATAGGTGTCTAGAGTGATCAATGATACTTGCACTAGTGGACAAATCAAATTTCTATGTACACATTTGGATGCATTATGTGTATGTACTTTGATCATTGAATGGAACCACTATTGTTAAGTCATCCACTTTAATTCGCAATTACTCTATAACTTACTTTATGTATGCACAAACTAAAAAGGTTATGGTAAAAATGAATAATTGACTCTTTACTAAGGATATAATGTTTCCATTGCTAGACAACTTGGAAAATTGCATAGAACTTTATGTTGTTCATCCAACTCCCGGGGACTGAGATCTAGGGAAGGTTAAATACAAAAAAAATGATTTTAACCTACATATCTTCCATGAAGCTCACCAAAATAACATTAATGATTTTTCTTTTTTGCAAATAAAAAGTGGATCCTTATATTAATTTCAACTGAAGGCTTACAGAAAGACCTGCAGCCTATCTACATACACAAAAATTCATGCGGATGAAGGTATCTACATCCACAAAAATGTTTGTGGTTTCCTGAGGTCCAAGTCCCTGGAACAATCGGATCAGATCAACGGTCCTCGATGGCCCGCAACCAATGGATGAGATCCTCTTCTTGACTTCTCACTTCGCATTGACAGAGGAATGGTTTGTATTGTTTCCTCAAAACTCGTGCCCTCAAACTTCATTGTTATTGTATCCCGAGTTCACATTTCACGACCGATGGTTGCTCCCGATTCAGGATTTCGTGCCTCGAGATAGTGAAGAACCGAGGGTTCCCCTTCTTCTGATCCCCGAAATTGCGAGCCCTTCGGGACCAGATCCACGGTCCAGATTTTCTCGGGATCAATGGTCCAGATCCTCTCTCATTTCGCATTTCGCGAGTTCACGACTTGGGCAGACAACTCCCTCCAAGATTCTGACTCCCAATTGTCGAGTTCCCAAAATCATCTATGAACAGTCCAGATCTCTTCGAGCACAAATGGTCCAGATATTATTGAGCACTAGCGTTCTAGATTTCAAGATTTCACGCCTCGAGATAGCAAAGAGTCGAGTGTTCCCCTTCTTTCGATCCCCAAAGTTGTGAGCCCTTCGGGACTAGATCGATGGTCCATATTTCCTTGAGATCAATGGTCCAGATCCTCTCTCGCATTTCAGGATTTCACATTTCGCGACTTGAGCAGACAAATCCTACCGAGCTCCGTACTCCTATTTGCCAATTTCCTGAGATCATCTGTCGACGATCTAGATCTCCTCGAGCACCAACAGTCCAGATCTTCTCAAGCACCAATGTTCCAGATTCTATCGCGCTTTTCGCTACTTGGGGAAACGACCTCCTTCGTGCTCCTGACTTCCGATTGTTGAGTTCCCAAAAAAATTTTCAATTGAAGATCTTCTACACTGACGCTTACATTCGCCCTCTCTCCTGAGATTCTGATCATTTCTTACTTGGAAGAATTTCTAAGTAGACAAAGGTGGCACCCTGTCTAGATTAGGGCCATCCAGTTGGGAAAGCTCCTCGCATTGGAGCCAGAGGGGTGAGATTTGGGACTGCCTGGAATCATGGAGAATGAAATGTTGCATAGAGTCAACCCCTGCATTGGTCAGTCTGTCTGCTACTTTGTTTGCACTTCACTGAATGTGTGAGGGGGTTAGCATTAGAGAGGGTCTGAGAAGATCCCGGAAGCTGTAAAGAGGGCCAAGGAGGCGCCAAATGGGAGTGATTTTCCCTGGATCTCTACCATTCAAGATTTTTGTTGCCAAGTCTATTATGATTTTGGAGTCTCCTTCAATGATCAAACAAGTGAGGTTTTGATCTAGAGATATTTGCACTCCTTTGATGAGACCCCAAATTTATGTTGAGTTATTGGTGTTGCATCTGAGATTTTCTGCAATGAGGCTTTGTATTTGGCCCAAGTTGTTTCTTATGACTACTCCATAGCCTGAGTGTCCTGGATTTCCTTTTGATGCGCCATCAAAGTTGACCTTATAGAATCCTAGCCGGGGGGGGCACTTAGAGGGACTGAAGGATGATGAAATTAGGGGGGGATGCTAAGGATGGGTGGATTGAGGAAATGAGAAGCCCCAAGAGTTGAGGAGCGAGAGCTCACCTAGGTCAGTGGGGAAGTCTTTCTTGTTCCATAATTGTAACTAAAGAGTTTCCTGGAGATGCAGGAGGATTGTGTTCTAGAGGAGGGTGGGAGGAGAGGGCTGGGAATGAAAGATTTTTTTGTTCCTCTCTTTCCATAGTTGCCAAAATATAAAGCCTGGTAAGAGTTGTCAGGTTTTGTTTGGGATAGGACTTTTGAAGGATCTGGAGCCCCAATCCCTGATGGTGCTTATGATTTTTTTCTTAACTCGTTTGGTTCTTCTCATTAATCGAGTGGCCTGGTTCCATATATTCTCACTGAGTGGATAGTTATTTAGAAGGTGCTCCATGGTTTCTGATTGGAGATGGCAGAGATGGAAAATCGAGGGGCCGATGGAACCTCGTCTTTGTAGATTATCCCAGGTTAAGATTTTGTTCTGGAGTAGAAGCCAGAGGAATGTAGAGATTTTGGGCCAGAGTTTTGATTTCCATATTGTTGTCCAGATGCTATCTTTCTGTAGATTGTGGAATTTCTCCTGAAGAGTATATCCCTTCTTGAGAGTAAAGCTTCCATAAGGTGTGTATCCCCATCTAAGAATGTCTTGGTCTGTGCTTTTCTGGATTCGCCTTTGGGTTGTAGCTTGTTTCTAGTGCTGCAGGTCATAGTCCATAGCCACTTGGAGTTCTTGATGAGTATATTTCCAACTTCGCTAGGGAGAGATGCTTGGGGTATCTGTCCACAAATCTGCTACTTTGAGAGTGGAAAGATCTTGAATGTGATTTTCGTAGGAATGTATATTTTCTTCTAGTTGAAGGGGTAGAATTTGCTGCCAGGAATTCATCCAAAATAGGGCCTTTTGGCCATTGAGAACTTCCTAGAAAGCATGTTCGTGTATGAGTGGTCGATTTTTCCAGGACGCATTCCAGATGTTGGAGCCCTAAATTTTCTCCTACATTCTTATAAGTTGACTTTGGTGCGTATTTGGGGCATATTTTCATTTCCAGAGTTTTGCCCAAATCTCTGCTGGTGTTTTGAGCCATCTCCACCAAATTCTTGCTCCCATGGTGCTATTTAATTTTCCAGAGTCCCGGAGGCCCAGACCACCTGAAGATTTGGGCTTACATACTTTGTCCCAGCTGACTAGGGCCCATTTTTTGTTCGGGTTGTGCCCATGCCATAGGAAGTTTCTTTGCAAGTTCCTTATTTTCTTTATGACTAATTGGGGCATTGCTAGGGCTGAGAACAGGTAAGATGTGATGGCTTGGAGGACTGACTTTAAGAGAATGATTATGGCTGGAAGGTTGAGGGAGCGAAAGGTCCAGTTGCTAAGACGGTTGGTGATGGAGAGTAGGAGAGAATCCCAAGAGTTGTTTCTGGCTGCTGGGTCAGAAAGAGGGAGTCCCAAGTAGCAAGAGGGTAGAGTGTAGACATGGGTATTCAGAATTTGAGAAAGGTGTTGTTGGATTGCCACGGGAGTATTAAAAAATAAGAGCTTCGATTTGACTAGATTAAAGGTGGTGCCAGAGGCTTCACTGATATCAGAGAGGATGGAGCTTAGTTTAATTGCTTCTTGCGTGGTGGGGTGTTCATTAGTAGTGTGTCAATGACAAATTGGATGTGGGAGGTTGTCGGTTGTAATCCATAAAGAGGGAGGACTTGGAGGGATCCATTTTGAATTAAGGCCTTGATATAGCGTCTTATACCTTCGGCCATTATGACAAAAAGGAAAGGGGAGAGAGGGTCACCTTGCCTTATTCCTCTTGAGGGGGAGAAGGGTTGATATGGGACACTATTGACGAGGATTGAGAAAAAGGTTGAGTAAATGAGGTTCATTATCCAAGAGACCTAATCCTTGTTGAAACCAAAAGCCGATAGGAGCGCTTTCATGTATTGCTAGCTTAATTTGTCAAAATATTTTGAAAGGTCAAGTTTTAGAAGCATACCTGGAGTACGAGTGCTTTTGAGCGAGTGAATGATTTCATGGAAAAGTATGACGCTATCCATGATTTTCCTTCCTTCGAAATATTTTGATTTCTCCATGGAGATGATGAAGGGTAGAATTGGCTTGAGTCTTAGAGCTATGACCTTGGAAATGATTTTGTAGATCACGTTGCAAAGAGCTATGGGTTTGAAGTTATTTGGATTTGTGACTCTTTCTTCTTTGGTTATTAAGGTGAGGAAAGTGGAATTTAGTGTTGGAAGAACCTTGCTTGAGCTGTGTGATTCCTTCACCAGCTGCCACACTTCCTCCCTTAACATTGGCCAATAGGAGTGGAAGAAATCTGTTGTGAAATTGTCTGGACCTGGAGCCTTGCCTGTGGGTAACTCCTGAATAGCCCGATCCACTTCTGCTTGCGTTATTGGTGTCATGAGAGCCTCATTTTGTTCCTGGGTGATTATAGTTGGGATATTTTGGGTCACCCGCTCTATTGCTGAGGTGAGGTCCTCCATGGATTCTGAGAGGATATCCTTGTAGAAGTTCGTCAGCTCGTGCGTTATTTTCTGATGAGTTAATAGGGTGTTGCCTTGTGAGTCATTTAGCTTCGTTATGCGATTGATAAGGAATTTTTGGATCATAGAGCGGTGGAATAATTTGGTGTTTTTCTCTCCCTCGTTGATCCATTGAACCCGAGATTTCTGTCTCCATAGGATTTATTCCTTCTTGTGTCTTTCTTCTAGTTGCCTTTTGAGTTCACTCTCCTCCTGTTGTTGAGTGATTGTGTATCCTGCATGAATGAATTGTCCCTGAAGGTTCTCTAGTTTTTGTTCCAGTATTTTCCTTTCCTAGAAAATGTTCCCAAAGACTTATTTGTTCCATTTGCGCACATGTTGTTTAAAATGTTTGAGTTTTTGTTAGAAGCAATACATTTTTGCACTCCTCTGTGTTTCCCCAGTGCTCCACCAGTGACAGGCTAGCTCCTGGAAATTTGGATGGGAGAGCCAAAAAATTTCAAATCTGAAGGGGTTAATCTTGTGGGTGGCAATAGTGTCAACCCAAAGCTGAACTAGCCACTGGTTTGAACCTGCCTTCGAGAGGATGTTGGAATCTACTAGGGGGCCTTCCAAAAGGAGAGTTTTTGAGATGAGGAAGTGATCAAGCCTGCATGATATTTGTTGGTGACCTGATCTTTTGTTGGTCCAGGTGTAGGTGCCATTGCTATTCTCAATATCTACTAGTCTGAGGTTCTCTATGAGTTCCTGGAAGTTTGCACTATCCTGCTCCAGGTGTTTTTTTCCCCCTCGCTTCTCCTCCAACGTGAGAATCATGTTGAAGTTTCCCCCTATTATCCATCACTTTCCCTCTGCTAAGGACCCTAGGTAAGCCAGGCTTTGAAGAAAGAGGTCTTTGCCTTGGCTGTTTTGCGGTCCATAGGCATTTCTGATCATTCCCTCCTTGTCTGAACTGATGGCTCTGTAGTGCGCTGTGATGGTGCATGGAGGGGAGAAGCCTTGATCAAGGATAACTATAGCAGGATTCCATAGGATGGCCAGGCCTCCTAAAGCCCCTTTTGAGTCTGTTTGATAGGATTCACAGTTACGCCAACATCTTTTGATGATATATTCTGTAGTTTTCCCTACACATTTTGTCTCTTGTATCATGAATATATCAGGGTCTTCCATGTTGATGCAGTTTTGGAGAATCCTTTGTTTGGATGTTCCATTTAGGCCTCTGATATTACATGTGAGGGTCTTCATAGTTAACAATTTGGTGGGTGGGAAAAGGAGCTCTCTGAGATCCTATGAATCTGTCCCAAGTTGATCATATAGTTTCTCGCCTCCTTTATTAGCTGATGAGTCGATTTTATGCCCTGTTGCTTGTTTTCTTTTGGGTGTTTTCTTGGATCTTGGTTTGGGTATGTGTTGATCCCCAACCTGGATGTAGCCCCTGCTGATGAGTCCAGAAATACTTTGTGAATTTTCTTGAGTTGGTCCTCTGGTAAGGTTTGAAGATCCTTCTTGTTGAGTGCTTCTTCTAACCTGTCTAGGTCAATTTCTGTTAGGTCTTGCTCATCCATTTCCATGATTGTGTCTTCCTCTCTTTCTGGTTCTTTCCCTGAGACTGGGTGAGTCTCTGGATCTATGTGGCTTACTGGGGTTTGATACTCTTGTGAAAGATGATCTTCCTTGTGCTTGCTGGGATCTTTCCCCACGATCTTGTGGGGGTTTTCCACCTCTTCTACCTATGGGAGGCACTTAAGGTCTTCAAATGAATTATTATTTGGGTTCTTTTTTCTGTTGTTGGTTGTGGGCTTCTTCTGCACGTGTCTCCTTCGATTTTGAGCCTGGGTAAATCCTTCCTTTGG
>JASDQU010587010.1:72733-86852 GCA_032191745.1 Picea mariana | reverse complement strand
ACATATCCTTGCATAAGAGGTGTATTTTCTCTGTTTGGTAGCTTCAGAAGATTTGACATATTTTCCCAGGGTGTTGCCTATGCCCAGTAAAATTTCCTCTAACCAGAACTCTTGAGGTAGGGAATAGAGGCGAATCCATACCGGTGCATACGCAAAGTTTTCCTTTTCTGGGCAGAAGCGGTCTATCCAGAAACAGAGGTAGAGACCAGCTGAATTGTAGAAATATGGTTCCCCTTCAAAGATCATGTCCTTTTCCTCTAGGTTGTAGAATATTACTGTGAAGAAACCTTTGGAGCTTAGCTGGAGCTCATAGTCTCCCTTGGGGTTCCACCATGCCTTGATCCAGTGAGCTAGGTCCTTTTCTGAGGGCCAGAGACCTAGGAATTTTCCTATGAGGGCATGGTCTCTCATGAACTGCGTATGCTCCCCTATCTTGGTGGTTTTGATGACGTACATGGGCGCAATCGGGGCTTGTGGGATACATTTTTCAAGTATCCAGACCCTAGCTGCTTTTGGATGTGAGGACTCAGCATCCATGTTCGATTCTCTGTTTATATCCATCTCTTCCTGCAGATATTGGTCTCGTAAGTGCAATGGCAGTTCAAAGGGTAGTCGACGCGCTCGCGAGTTCTCTGGATCATTAGTGGTGATGTTACGGTAAGAGGGGGATTTCTCCCCCCCTTTTGTTCCCATTCTTCTGTGGCGGTCATTGTCGGGGTGCAGAGGCGATCAGAGGTGTGCAAAGGAGTTCAGACGTGGCCAGGGTGGGAGGATAACTGGTGCATGTGAACCCTAACCTTGCAGAGCTCCATGCCTCCAATTTAAGTGAAGCTTTGACCATTATTGGTAAACATATTGATAAAGCATCTAAATAACATTAATGAAATTAATGCACATTCATTACCATCTTTAAAAATATGAGAGAGCTAGAGAAGAAGGATTCTATTGAGGTAAACCATTACATGCAATGAGACCAATTTTAGGACCTCTCATTCTTGAGTCATAACACTCTCCCAATCACTTTCTATATCAATGCCACATTAACAAAGTTAAATTTTATTAATTTTGACTTCATCAACAAAGAATCATCCATTTTTATATTAATATACATTTAAAAAAAATACTTAAGTTATAAGCCCCCACTAAGGATTGAATCATCTACACCCCTTAAAAAAATTATGTTCCTCATCATTTACATCATGTACAAAGTGCCCATTTTCAAAATTTGAATTTTAAATCACATTAGGTTTTAATTAAATCCATTTATTAAAAAATAAAAAAAAAATCATTATTGGGCAACTAGCATCTCTTACATTTTTGTTCATAAATTCTTCTATATGCAAAAAAAAATTGAATTTCTTCAAATGTGCATTTAATCTTTGAGAGATTTTTTCATAGACATATGGAAGTCATCCTTTCATGGCACGTGGAGTGAGAATTTTTTTGTTGAAACTTAGTGTAGGGGTGGCCTTGTTTTTCTACATACCTCATGTCATTTGATTGCAAATATCTCATAAACTAGAAAATATAATGAAATTCTATAAAAATCCCATTTGAGATGACTGAGGAAATAATCATGTTGTGGCATGGGGTACTAATTTTTTACAATGATTCTTTCAAGGCTATGTAATTAGTATAGAGTCGCCATGTCATGTCTTTTTTTTTAAACCAACACAATTAAGTGCTTGCAAGGTGAAGAGGAAAAAAAGATACTTTGTTAGGATGAAATAAAATGTATTTCACTTTATTGCTAAACATATTCATATTCCTATTCCCCATTCTTGGATCCATTCCATTATATTTCCTTGAACAATGAATATGTTGTTCAATATCGACAAGTATCATCCCCCAAGAATAACATTTTCCTTGAAGCCTTTCAATCGATCAATACTACCTTGTAGACCGACTTTAGCAAAGACTTGAGTAGTTTCCTAGAAACTCACTTCAGATATAAAACTTTTAGTATTTGGAGATGTCCTTGTTATAGTTAAATGTGGCCATGTTTCTTTATCTCCTAAAACTTTAATTTGATATTCTCTTTTTCTAGAAGATAATGTTTATATACTAGGCCATTATGTACAGGGTGCCTAGTGTCAAATCAATAGCATGATTTACCTAACAGTTCATAGGTACTCCTATAGGAGAAGTAAAGAGATATCTATATTCTTCTACCACTTGTTCTAATTGTCTTTGTTGCATAAAGGGATCTTTTCTAGAGGCCTTAGATGTCAAGATAATTTTATTTTTTCCTTCTAACATTACTATAAAGATGAAAATGTCCAAGTCTAAGAGATTATCTTCTTGCACTACTTAACATTGATCAAAGAGATTGATGTAGTTGAGGCTAATTTAGTATCCTATAGAATTGACATCCCAGGGTAACATTGACATTATGGGGTTTAGAATTGTAAACAACATGATGTTTCCACATATATGGTTGTCTTAAAAGGACATCACAAAATTCAAGTGGGGAAATGTCACACTAGGAGGTCTTGATGCCATATTGTAGTCAACATTATTAACTAACACAAACGTCTCATCCTTGGTTCATCCAAACGATGGTGTATTGTTGGGTGTGTGACATCATTTGCAACTTTATCTTTTGACATCCTTTATTGAGATCGAGTTACTCTCATTTTTTCTATCAATAATGAATTGTAGAGGCATCCACTTCATCCACATATGTGAGTGAAAGAGATGCTCACCTTCCTTAGGCTCATTTAGTTTCTTTTTTTGAAGCTTTTTGTAGCTTTGGGAGGTATTCCTAGAAGAGGACGTGGTGTCAAGCATGTGGCAATCTTCGTTGGAACCAAATTACTCTTTTGTTTTAGTGAAAATGCCATTGGGATGAGGCTAGGGCTTCATGGGCTTGGTGATGGGCTTTGTGGGCTTCTGTGTGGGTGTCACACCCACAAAGAGGATTAAAATATTCTAATTAAATGTTAGGTTTAGAAGGGGTCCCTAAATTCACTCATTGTACACATATCTAAGGAGAGGAGGGATTGTGACAAATCTCATATTATCATTATGGAGTTAAAATAACTAAGAGTGCACTTTTTCTAAGAGCTTGGAAATTTTAGCAAGGGAAATTTTGCAATTGTGACAAATATGGCCTAGGGTTCTTGGATATTTCTATTTCTCTTTCAGCCAAGCAAGGCTTCTGATTTTCCTAGCCAAGAGAGGCCACACGTGTGAGAAGAGGAGGAGAAGCAGTCGTACGGGAGGAGAGAGAAAGGTGACACATGTGGACAGGTCGTACAATAGTTCGTACAGGTCCACACATGCAACTACAATAGTTCGTACAATCACATGTGTGCCTAGAACAAAATAGCCGCACATGTGGGAAATTTTTCTGGTTCACATGTGCGAGTTTGTTGGGCATAACAACAAGTCCGTACAACTGACATCAATAGCCATACAACTAATGTTAGCATGCCGTACATGTGGCAGTTGTAGCATTTTTGCAGATTAGAATTGTCCTGGGATTTTGCTAAGGTTGGTTTGCTAAATTTTCTAGTTTTGTGAGGATTGGTTTTGTCCTTTGTTTTGGCGATTTTGTCACTGTGGAGAAGGTTGATTTTTCCTTCAAAAAAAATCAGAATTTGACATTTACAGAAGAATTTTTTTTGTGTCTCAAGTGTGGATGATTTATCTCCGATCTTGTTCTTTCTACTAATATAATTTTTCATCAATAAATTCAGTGTAGAATTGTTCAGTGATAACAACTAGGATTTATTGTTTGGTCACTTGGAAGTTATTCTCAGATATGAAATTAGTTGCATAGATTTTCATGTGAAAATTGACATGGTATCAGAGTTGAGGCTTTGAAGGAAGAGAGGAAGTCATCTCTTGAGACACATTGTGCTTCTACAGTTGAAGGTACAACATAATTGTTGTAGCATATTTTTGTTTTGTTCAAGGAAGGTCAAAATGGTGAACACGTTGAAGATTGAGGAGATGTTTGAAGGGGAAACTAACTTCCGGGATTGGAAGACTAGGGTTCTTCTTCTGTTGGAGGAGAATGGACTCAAATAGTATGTTGAGGGTGTGGTTCCAAGTCCTATTGATCCATAGGAATTGGAATCTCATAAGAAGAAGGAAGTGAAGGCCAAGTGGGTGTTACATTTGAAGCACCAAATTCAATTTGTTAAGATGTCCAGTGAGGACATAGTTGTGAACTAACTCATGAAGATTACTTAGATCCAAGATTATCTTGCAGTGATCATTGAGATAGTTGAGGATGTTGAGTTGGTGAATGTAGAGTTGAGAGGTCTTCCAGGGTCTTGGAACCATTTGTGCAGAGGATCTATGCATGAGAGAGGTTTCCAGACCTTGAAAGACTACAAACCGATTATATCCAGGAGGAGACTCGATTAGAGTCCAAGAATGGGTTGCAAAAGAGCATTTTTTATGATAATCATGCTCTTGTTTCCTGTACTAGGAGGAGTAGAGGAGGAGGTTCTCTAGAGCAAGATGAATCTCCAAATACTTGAAGGAAGAAGGACCTTAGTAAGGTCAAGTGATTTTCTTGTCATGATTATGGCCATTATGCTTCACATTGTCCACTACGGAGGAAAGGGGGAAAGAGGAAGCATACATCAACAAAATAAGTTGATGAGGTTGTAGATAGACTTCAAAGGGAGTCATTATTGGTTTTCGTTCTTTCTGGTACAATCTCATGTGATGGTGCTTGGTTGGTGGATAGCAGAGCCTCATGCCATATGAAAAGTGCATAAGAGTTGTTTGAGAGTATCATAGAGACTGACTCAGATATGTTTGTAGATCTTGGTATGGGCATCGGGCATGCAGTGTAGGGAACTGGGACAATATGATTCCAGTTGGAATCATATGGGTGCAGGGAACTTCTCTCCTGATTCCAGTTGGAATCAGGAGAGAAGTTGAGGATGACTAATGTGATATGGGTGCCAGAACTCAGGAGGAGTGTGCTCTCAGTCTCATAGATTGAGAAGAAGGGCTACCATATATTGTTTCGAGATGGACAGGTGTTATTTGTGCCCAAAGGATCTAGCTTCAGGTCAACAGTGGTTCTTGGAGTAAGAGAGAGCAACCTGTACAGGTTGAAGGGCCAACCTAAACGAGCTATTTCCAGCAGTAGTAGACATACAGAGGATAGGGAGCAGGTGGCTCCACAATATATTATTGATTTACTCTCTAACAACCCTTGGTATGCTCTAATACCATGTTAATATACATCCTCTACTCAACACTCGACAATTAGCTCAAAATAAAATCACTTTATCTACTAAATGAATGACTAAGTAATCAACTAAACATGCAGTGGAAGCATAAACTAGGAAACCAAAATATCACACACAAGACACCAATATTTTTGGGTAAACTACCCCTGGAAAAACCTCGTAGGGAAAACTAGTTCCAATATGTTTTTATTAAGGTCAAATCAGATTTCCTGTAACAGGGAAAATGGCCCACTAAGAGAAATATACACTGCAGACAAACCTGACAATGATTGTGTTGATGTACGACCATGTACTAGCACTTTTACCGAGGTGTATGTGATTTTACTTCAACAAACCTATGTACATACACAATTGTCTCCACTGGGACCCGTGTACATGTACAAAACACCCGTACGGAAAATTCCGTACAACACTACACTTTCCTCTGGATTCTATCCTCTAAAACCCACCTGTGGCTACCTCTGCTCTCTCTCCTACTTGACTTATATGACCTCTAGATGGAAGTCCTTCTCCACCTATCCAAGATCTTGAATAAGGGTCCTTTGTGATCCAACCATTTCTACATCAATATTTAGATGAAATCTCTTCACCCAATCTGTGAGATCTCCTCACTCTAGTGTAAGCAAAAGTCCTTCTTCGCTTCTACACTCCTCACTCTAGCAAAAGTCCTTCTTCACTTCTACACTCCTCACTCTAGCAAAATTCCTTCTTCACTTCTACACTCCTCACCCTAGCAAAAGTCCTTCTTTGTTATTCTCGACCTTGATCTCTCACCAAAGTCTCTCAACCTCGACCTCTCGTCAAAAGTGTCTCCTTCCTTCTTCTATCCTTGTTTTTATAATTTTGATTTACAATATATTTCTAATCTCCAAAGTGATCTATGACTGAGATCACTTCTCATACCCACTTAAGATTTATATTACATGTTGCATGTTATGCATGTTCCTTAAATAAATCAATTCACTAATAAAAACACTTTCTTTAATTAATTCCATTTAACTAAAGTAAACTCAAGACTAGAATATTCTCGACAACTTCCACATGCTAGACACATGCCAATGCAGAAGTACCTATCTGATGCTACCACTAACATCAACAGTCCCTCTTATCAAGGAAGGTACTCCTCCCACCTGGAGTTGGCTCTATATTTTCTACCAGATCCGCTACCATGCCTTGTCTCCAATACACCTGATTGGCTACCCCCTCTGACACAGAAGTTATCCATGCCATCTTGACTTGACCTATCTTCAAAGACTCACTGTCTTTGAACATGCTCCTAGAATTATCGTACCATGACTCCTTGACATACTTGGAAGGTTTCTCCTTCCCATATGAACCTGAAGGCTAGCTCCATTTGAGTTGCTCAACCTTCGAAGCTATCTACTCCTTGTTCTTTGTCACTCTGCTACTTGCAACTACTTGCATAGGCTGCCCCTTTAGCCTATACAAGTTTCTCTCTCTAATTCCAAAGACAAATTCTTTGTCCAAGCTATATCCTATGGGCTTGATCAATGCCTTTCCATCCTGGAATGCTACTTCAAATCTCTTATTTTCAATCACCAAAACTGAGATCACACTCCTCTTGAGTTCTGATACCCATAGCACATTCATCACTCTCAATGTGCCTCCTAACTCCAATTGGAATGACACTCTTCTAGATCCCTTCATTGCATGCTTGGTCCCCATACCAGGTTCCACATGCATCTCTAAGTCAGACTCTATGAAGCTCTCAAACACCTCTCATGCTCATGTCATATGAAATTTGACTCCACTATCTATCAACCATGTATTAGATTATATGATTCCCAAGGAAGTCTGGGAAACAAGTAAGAATTTTCTCTATTCAAACTTCTTTCAAAACTCATCCACTTGAGTATTTATTGTCGCAACTACCTCTAGTTGTGCTTTGTTCCCCTCTTTCTTCCTATGTGGACATTGACCTGCATAATGCCCAAACTTGTGACATGTAAAGCTCTTGACTTTGCTCATGTCCTTCTTCTTCTTTCCATCTTAAGTGGTCAACTCTCCACTGGAAATCCTCCTGAACTTTCCCTTTCTTGCCTGGATGGAAAGAGGAAGGTTCTCATCATGGATACTCTTCAAACCATCCCTGGACTCTAACTGAGTCTCCTCCTGAATACAATCAATCCATAGTCTATCAAACCCTGGAACTATCTCTCTTGCACATATCCCTTGCACAAAGGGTTCCCAATATTTGGGAAGACCTATTAATGCTACATTCACCAACTCAACATCTTATACTGTCTCACCAATGGATACAAGCGGATCTCAAATCCGTGTAATATTCATAAGATAGTTCACAATTGTGTCCTCACTGGACATCTTGGCATCTTGAAGTCGATGCTTTAATTGTAGAAACCTGCCTGTATTCTTGTTTTGGTATAGACTCACCAAAGAATCATACATTTCCTTGGCAGATTTATTCTCGACAATGTGTGGTATCAAGTGATCCTCTACAGATTCTAGCAACACCTACTTGGCCTTCACTGTAATGTCCCCAACTAGGCTAGGTAGGAATATTATGTTTACTACCCAGAAATTGTTATTTATCCTTGTGTAAATGTGTCAAATACTTTGCATTAAGCTGTTGTTAACTTCTTACAAAAAGTTTTCTCATATAGGAATATTGTCAAACATATTGCATGCATCCATTACATAGAAAATAGAGCAGATAACCATGGCATATTATTATGGTATGAAACCCCCAAAATCTCATAAATACAAAGATATCTAGTCATTATAATAATAGTTTCAAAATACCCCTAAACACATGGGTCTAATGGTTGCAAGGAAACTGCAAAACATACTAGCATAAATAATACAAAGAAACCTAGAATGATGCCAATCAATTATGTCCACTGCTTCAAACACTTTTCTCTAGTAATGTCCACTCTGCGAGCAAACTTCCAATCCCTTCTATAACCCTCATGTACCCGATCCAAAGGGCATGCTGCAACTCCGATTGTAGAGGTCCTCGTAGGATGACTGTTGGACGTCTAGTGGGGCCTCTTGGTATACCCTGTACTCAACCCGCGAGGATTCCCTCAACCATGGTTTCTCTGAAACCCTCCTATCACCTGTAAAATTATGGATCGGTCTCTTCTGAAAAATCTTTGTAAACCTCCAAATGAACATAAACCTCAAACTGAATCTCCAATGGATATCCTAGGTGGACTCCCCTCTTGTCTAGATAGGGTGGGTATTGCACCAACGAAACCAAACTGCAGTAGTGGAGGGACTTTTCTAAGCCCCAACAAAACAATGGATCCAAGAGCACTCCAAAATGAGAGATCAAATAAAAATGCCAAATAGAAGGGTTACCCCTCTATTTATCCTTCCTTCGAGTCTTCTATATCTTTCCCCTTTTTGACCAAATCAAACCCTCACTTTATTTTCCCTCCAATTTCATTTAAATATAATTATTTATTTTTATTTAATGTCACTTTAGTATTTGTCATTATTTTAACTTAGTGATACCAAATAAACCTCCTTGACTCCCTTGTCCTTGTTGACTATAACCTATGGGATTCATATAGGCTATTAGGTTATCCTCCGTCATGATCAATTGGAAGGGGACAATACAATCCTCCCTTCCCAAGATTTATTGTCTTCAAGCAACCCTAGATCAAGGTGTTGTAATATTTTCTCTCCTTCCCAAGGAGAATCCGCTATGGTCAATCCTCTCCATATGACCAAGTATGCTCGAATGACTCTAATTCTCAACCTCCACTCCCTGACATAAAAAATCCTCTCAGGAGCTAGAACTAACTTCCCTTTCCCGTCTAGTGGAGGAAGATCTGCTGAGGCAATGACCTGCTGTCTCAATGCCTTCCTTAGGCATGATACATGGAAGGTGTTGTGGATACTACTACCCTATGGTAGCTCCAGCTCATAGGCTACCTCCCCAACTCTCCTTATCACTCTGTAGGGTCCATAAAAGTGAAAATTCAACTTATTTGCACCACTCTTCTTTAGTGACGACTGTCTATAAGGATGCAACTTGAGAAAGACTAGGTCCCCAACCTCAAAGTTGCATTCCACCCTGTGCCTATTTGCATACAACTTCTATTGATTCTAAGCACCCTACAAATTCTCCTTCGGGACCCTCAAGATGTCTAGGCTTTCCTACAACCAATATTTGGCCTTGGGATCTCTACTCTCCCCAAACTCTAGATCCAAAAAGGATGGGGCATCATAGCCATACAATTCCTTGAATGGTCTCATCCTGATGGACATGTGATGAGTGGTATTGTAACAATGCTCTCCAAGATGAAACCACTTTATCTATGACCGTTGTTTCCCTGACACATAGTTCCTCAGGTACCCTTCAATATGTCCGTCAGTATGTACATTTTTCTAGGGGTGGTATCTAGTACTAGGTGTCAACTATGTCTCGAATAACCTGAATAGTTCCTACCAAAATGCGTTGAGAAACCTTCTATCCTGGTCACTGACTATGTCCCTTGGAAGACCATGTAGTTTGAACACCTCTCTGAAGAATAGATATGCTACATGAGATGTGTTGTACTATGAAGGAATGACAAAGAAGTGCACATATTTAGTCAATCTATCCACCAACACATAGATGTAGTCCCTGCCATGTACCTTTGACAACCCTGTAATGAATTCCATGGAAATGTTATCCCACTTCTTCTCTGGAAACGATAATGGATGAAGTAGTCCCACAGGATGTGTAAATTTTGACTTGTTCTACTGGAAAGTCATGCACTCCCTCACATGGAAAAGTACATCCTCCTTGAGACCCTTCCAGGAGAATCTCTCCCTCACCTTCCTATAGGTCTTCAGATACCCCTGGTGCCCTGCCAATGTTGCGTCATGTACTTCCCTCAAAATATTGTCTTTGAGTTTGAAATTAGGGACAAGATAGATCATGTCTTTGTAGTAGATGATGTCATCCACTACCATTTACCTATCATCCTGAATACTCCCCTCCATTAGCTCACAAGTGAATGTATTCTTGGAGCATTCCACCAAACTAATGGACTTCTAGTCTGCTAAGATCTCTATCATGGAGAAGGTTGCAGGTCTTCTGGATAAGGCTTCAACAACTATGTCCTTATTCCCCTTTACATACTCAATGTCAAAATTATATGCCTGCACCTTACTCACCCATTTCTTCCACCTCTCATTCAGATTCCACTACTCGAAGAAACCTCTCAAGTTGTTGTCGTCAATCCTAACCACAAATCATCCTCCTACCAGGTACTTTATAAACTTGGCCAATGCATGCATGATGGGCAAAATATCCTTATCATTGATGGGATAGAGATTCTCTAGCTCTCTTAGATTTCTGCTCTCAAAAGATATCGTGTTGATTCTGCATCAATAATGCTCCTATCCCCTCATTGGATGCATCACACTCCAAGACAAAAGGCTACGTGAAATCTAGGAGTGATAGTACTAGGAAAGTTATCATCATCTTCTTCATTCTGTAGAATTCCACCTGTGCATCCTCAGACCATCGAAACACCCCCGTCTTGGTGAGGTATGTCAATGGTGAAACCAATTGTGAAAATACTTTCACAAAAGGCCTATAATAGTTGCATATCCCGAAGAATCCTCACAGATATGTGAATGATCTGGGGGTGGGCCAATCTAAGATTGTATGGATATTCTCCTAATGCACCTTTACTCCCTCAAAACCAATCATGTTCCCCATGTCAACCTAAAATCACATTTTGCCTCCTTCGAAAAAAGTGATCACTCATCCATAATGGTGAGAATCTCATCCACAAGCTTCAAATGTTCCTCCCATGTTCTATAGTAGATTAGAAGATCGTCAAAGAACACCAGTAATGATTTCTTCAACTATTTGTTGAATATATGGTTCATTCACGACTAAAAGGTAACTGGTGTGTTATTCAACCTGAAGGGCATGACTAGAAACGGATAGTGCCCATAGTGACACTTGAATATTGTTTTATGGATATCCTCCTCTCTGGACCGAATCTGGTGGTATCTTGATCACATATCAACCTTTGAGAAGTACACTACCCCATGCAACTCATCTATCATCTCATCAATCTAGGGTATTGGGTATCAATTTTTTATGGTCTTCTTGTTCAATGCCTAGTAGTATATGCACATCCTCATAGTGCCATCCTTCTTCTTCACTAGTACAACTAAAGAAGCAAAGGGAATAGAACTAGGCCTGATGTGTCCCATCTCCAACAACTCCTTTATACCCTTCTCTATTTCATCCTTGAACTTCTTCGGATGCCTGTAGGGTGTGGTGATCACATGCTTCGAGCCCTCTTCTAGCTCAATGACATGCTCAAGTCCTTTTTTAGGTGGTCTCCCTTCTGGTAATGGTTCAAACACTCTTTCATGCTTTCCAAGCAATGCTTGGATATCTGCATGGTAATGTTGGTGATCCTGTGATGGCTTCTCCATGGTGATCAAGAACTATAATACGCAATCCACATTTCTGTGTCTAAAAAGGGACTCCATGCTTTGGTTAGACAATATCTCGTGGGCACCTATTGACATACCTCTTAGGATGACTCGTTGTCCACCTTTGTCCTAGAAATACATCCGTGTTTCCTGATAATTCATGCAGATATCTCCCAATGAGTACAAACGCTCAACTCCTAGCACCACATGAGTATCTGCTAAATCTATGACATAAAAGTCATTGGTAAACGTATAGTTGCCCAATGTTACTTCCAATCCTTCGATCCTCTGAGTACATGCCATGCTGCACCCATCTTCTACTACCACATTGAATCCATCAAATTCCTCTGCAAGGATTTGTCTCCCAGTGACAATTGTAACATCAATGAAGTTGTGGGTGGTCGCACCATCAATCACTATTGTAACCCTCTGCCCCTGCACAATGCCTCTGACCCTAAAGGTGTAATATTTAGAGACTCTTGAAAGTGCGGAAATGGTCACTCCCTTGGTGTTATCCTGCAATGGTGCCTACTCTGTAGCATTGAGGTGTGATGAATCACCACTATCCTATCCAATTCCCTCATCATCATCATCATCATCATCCTCATTGGAAACTACCTCAGTATAATGGACTTTACCTTTTACCATACATTGATGACTTGATTCCCATTGTTCCTTGCAATTGTAGAAAAGCTTCTTCCTCCTTAGTTCTTTATGTGTTTCCTCATCCAACCTTTCCTTCCTTATCCTTGTCTTCTGGGGAGGTTTTGACACTTGGACCTTCTATGGGATAAATTATTTTGTCGATGTCTTCTTGGGGGTTGTGTCTTCCATGTCCCGAGTCATAATGATGGCATCCTAGAGCATGACTAGTCTAAATGCATTCACCCATCCTATTAGAGGCTCAGATAGACCCTCCATGAACATCATCACCAACCATTTCTAAGAAATATTTGTCACCATGACTACCATCCTCTAAAAACATGCGATGTAGGAATTTGGTGTACCTATCTGTCTCAATTGTGCCAACTCCCTGAAGTGTACCTCAAGGTCCTTCTTGTAAAACATGTCCATCAAACTCTGAGTGAAGTATACATATGAAGTGATACTAGGGTGCCCCAATGACATCATCCCATGGTACCACCACTCATGATATTCCCCTTCCAAGTGAAGGGTGGCATAATTAATCTCTTCTTCCTCGGTCATTGGGTTAAGTTGGCGGTAAGTGTCCAACTTCTACACCCATGCTCTGGTTGTGCTCTTGGAAGATCCGTTGAAGGATGGGATAGTCAACCTGCCCACCTTGTGCACGAGGTCAAATTTTTGTTGATTTTGGGTTGTTTTGTTCCACTGCCTATGTTTGTTCCTCTTCTTTAGGGTGTAGAAGTATGGATAAGAAAATTTCTCCCAAATATCTTCATCTTGTTGAAATTTTGGTATGCTCATTTAACCATAGACAATGTCACATAATTGTCACCCAACCATAGGCATTCACATGTGCCACCCCCAAGAACACGAACCTTTACTTAGAATAATTCCTTCAAGATTACTTTAGAACCAACAGATAAACCCTAGCTACTAACTGCAGAAACAACTCAAGACAATTAGAGCGCTCCTTCTCCAATGGTAGCACACAAGAGAGAGAGTCTCCATATCCACAGAATAAGTGCCATACAAAAATGTAGCAACCACAACTGCACTATTCTCTCAACCTTGCGTCGTACTTAGAAAGAA
Source organism: Picea mariana (assembly GCA_032191745.1). Lineage (NCBI taxonomy): Eukaryota > Viridiplantae > Streptophyta > Pinopsida > Pinales > Pinaceae > Picea > Picea mariana. The sequence goes on along the minus strand of JASDQU010587010.1, from coordinate 73,464 downwards.
TATCACTAAAAGTTTCATAAAGCATGTCACAAAGAGAATAACCAAGAGAATCACTTGATAATGCTAGAGAGAGACCAAGACCAAGACATGACCATACACCCTTATGCATCCTTGCAGTTGCAGTTTCATATGCAACCGCAACTCTCCACAATACTTGCGCTCTGACTAGGTATCCAAATGAGCTAAAATGTCCTCTATTTATATTAATTTGTCCAGTGACTTTTTTAGCTGGGCCGACCTAAATTTCTGGTAATTATATTTTCTGTTCATCTTTTTCCTATGGAGATGACTTATATTTCCGGAAGATAATATTCTAATATTATTTATTCTGCTAGTTTGACTTGTCTTGTAGGGTTTCCACACATCTGTTTAATGGTTCACTTGCTTCCAGAATATTCTATTCTAATTCATTAGTTACACGTGGAGGTTAATACCTCCCGCAACTACCAAAACATCAAGAATCCCTCTTAGATAAGGAGATATTAACTAAGGTGTTCTTCATGTAGTGGTCTCAAACACATCCATCCATCTCACATGGCATGGGAAAGACTCACATGGTCTTACAAACTAGTCTATAGGTAGCATCACCATAGAAAAACAAGCTATCATATGATCAAATAGATCAAGTATCACCATCATAGTCGCAGATTATCTATATAGTTGGAAAACACTTCCAACACTATTGGTTGGCCCTCCAGCTAGTAACCTTCGATGCTACTAATCGACACACT
>JASDQU010587010.1:59619-69798 GCA_032191745.1 Picea mariana | reverse complement strand
AGAAAATGCAAAGGTTTTTTGTAGGCATCAGGCTTCCAACAGCCTAAAGAGGAAGAACTTAAACACAAGAACTTCTTGTATTCAAATTACAATAATACTAAAAGAAATAATAACAACGTTACCATAAAACATTTATCATAACACAGTCACAATGATTCATGTGAATTAGTCAATCATGAACTCTTCCAGTATTAGATGGAAACAAGATGGAGTAAGAAAGTTGACTGTCATTAAACAAGAAGTTTTACATACATATACATAACCCAAGAAACTAGCGCTTCATCAAAACTTTACAATAGGAATCTTAGCTCTACCATCGATCCTTACAAAATATGAAAACTGAGTCTATATACTCAGAGAAATTCACCTCCTTCACTGCAGAAGGGTAGCTGAGCTACCTCACTTAAGGCTTTACGTGCACATGATCTTCCTACAGACTGTACACAGAGCTTCTTGTCTAACACTGCTTCAGACGACATGGCTTCTGCAGGGAAACTGTCCATCATAGTACCACGAGCTGACTGCTTCTGACCCTCCCCACGCCTTCCATTTATGGGTTGAGCTGAGGTCTCAACCACTTGCTCAATCTTCATTAATTGCTTCTTCCATGGAGGGTGGTCGAGACTGAATACACAGAGAGTGACCACGTGTCAGCTTTCCAAAGCTTGGAGGCCAGCCTTCATTTCTTCAGGTTTCACTCTCAACATAACCACAGGGCCATGCAACTATCTTTAAGGATGCTTCGACATTTTCCTTTCAGGGATTTCCTCATGCTGTGTCCAGGATCCCCGATACCCTGCGTTGAGAAATTGCCCTATCCAAACCAACGACTTGATCTTCCCTTAGCATCGACGACCAGGATTTCTTCCTTATCCGGCTCTTAGCCATCTGTGGTCTGAACAGGCACCTATATTTTCCCTTTGGCCCTACTTTCCATATGATAGTGGGCTATGACCTTGCGCTAAAACCAAAGGTGCTCCACAGATTTCGGGTATTGGTGATGGGAGGGAGTAAACTCCTCACCCTTGAGAATCTCGATTGCCGAAATCCCGAAGGGGGATACATCGTGCTAGTTTCTTCCTTACCCCTCGCTCATATAATCACCATCTAGGACCATGGGCCTATCCCCGCGGGCTTTCGTATTTCGCGTTTCAAGGTTTTGAAACCCAAGGGAGAACCCTGTCCTCCCAACTTGCGATCCCTGAAAAGCTGAATCTTGAAACATTGACTAGCTGACACCTATCTCCACGGGATCAGACGGCCCAGATTATCCTCGTGACTTTGGCCATAAGGACCAAGAACAGGAACTAATCCTGATGCAACTCCGTGGATCCAACTTTCTAGATGACCATCGATCTGCTCCATAGATGGTTCCTCGCCGTTGAAAACAAAAATGCTCGCTCACTTGATTTTTAACCTGGAACTGAACATCTTCTCTGTGCTGCGCTTGGGTGCTCATGGCTATGACCTTGGATAACTTCATCTGATGGATTTTTTAAGCCCCATTTCATGCATTTAACACCAAGGGCCCAAAACCAAAGAGAAACTACCCCATTGCAAGAATTGGTGCCAACATTAGGCTCCATGGGGGATAGAGTCGTCCCTATGATGCTCTAAGAACTCCTTTTGCAGTTCCAATTGCCTTCTATTGGGCTATGGAGTCCCTTATTGAAACCAAAAACAAAAACAAGAAAAACAACAAGAAAAAAAATATTTACAAAAACAGAGGAGCCATTTAAGGCTCAAACAAAACATTTCTTCAGGAAATGCCCATTCACTGGCCTATTAAAAACTTCTTCGCCTCCCAAATCCTGCAACCTGTAAGTATTGTTTGAAAATACTTCAGAGATTTTGAAGGGCCCAATCCAGAGGGCTTTAGACTTGTTGTGTTTGCCTCTATCCTGCCTGGGCGCATCCCACTTAAGCACAAGATGTCCTAGCTCAAATTCTTCCTTTCTGACCTTCCTGTCAAAGGCTTGCTTGATCTTCTGTTGATGACTGTGAGCTCTGTTCAATACCTGTTCTCTTGCCTGCTGCACTTCCACCAGTTGATGATTTCTTCTGACCATATGATCTGTCTATCCTTCATAATCTTGAAAGAATTTTTCCACAGGTAGAGCCAGCTGAGTGGGAAATACATCTTCTGTCCCATAAACAAGTTGAAAAGGGGAAGTGCCCAGGGACTTCTTTGTTGTCACTTGATCAACCCACAAAGTGAATTTGAGCTTTGTATCCCACACGTTCTTATTGTCTTCCAACAATTTTTTAATGAGCTTGATTAGACTTTTATTGGAAGACTCTGCTAGTCCATTTCCTTGAGGATAATAGGGAGTGGAATGAATCAGTGAAATCTCAAACTGCTCACAGAACTTAACCGCAACATTATCAGTGACAATTTTGCCGAGACAACCAAATCTGGCTATGATATCCTCCAGGAAGCTGATAATTACCGTGTGTGAAGCGCTCCTGGTGGGGACAACTTCTATCCACTTGGTGAAATAGTCTGTTGTAGTCAGGATCCATCTGTGTTGGCCACTTGAAGGAGGTTGAATTTCTCCAATGAAGTCCAACCCCCATTGTTGAAAGGGTGTTGAAGCTACTACAAGCTTTATTGGCAGAGATTTGAGCTGATACTTTCCTAAGAACCTTTGGCATTTGATGCAGGCTCTGACCTCTCTGTAGACATCAGTGAATAAGGTGGGCCAGTAGTACCTAGCTCTGAGAATTTTGTGGGCTGTGGTCTTCCAGAAGTGTTGTCCCCCACATAGGCTGCTATGGAAATCAAACATGACTCTTTGGGCCTTCTGTGGGTTCAGACATCTCAGAATCACCCCCAGAGGGTCTTTCCAGTATAAAACCTGGTCAATAAGGCAATACTTGACTGCCTTGAGATTTAGATCTCATGCCTTGCTTTTCCCCATTCCATCAGGGGGATTTAATTCTAGCAAAAAATATATAAGGTCTTTATACCAGGTGCATTTTTCTAATGACAAGTTGTCCTAAGTATCTTTGTTAGACAACTCAGCTTGCTGAATATATGAGCAAACATTGATGAAATTGACCCCCGGGGCCTTACAATTGGATTCAGCCAATAGCTTGGCTAAACCCTACCCTTTAACCAACTTGGTGGGCTTTATCTCCAAGTCAAACTCAAGGATCTTGGCAATCCATTTACCCCTTCTCCCATCTAAGTTAGGTTGTATAAGAATGTCCTTCACAGAAGCTAAAGGAATGTATGTAGTGACCTTTGAGTGCAGGACATAGACTCTGAACACTTTGAGAGATTTCACTAGGGCATAGTCATGCTTCTCCAAAATGTCATATCTGATCTCAACATCCCTCAGTGCTCTGCTGAAAAAGGAAATGGGCTGCTCTATCCCCGCATCATTCTTCTGTAGTAGGACAATAACCACTGTATCAAAAGAGGCAAAAGAAAAAATTAAGAAATCCTTTGAGTAATCAAGACCGATAAGCACAGGTGCTTCAGTCAGTGTTTTTTTGATTTGGTCAAATGATTTCCTGGGTTCGACAGTCCATTTTACTTTATTCCCCTTTTTTATCATAACTGTGATGTATTTCACCAACTCAGCAAAATTTGAGACAAACCTTATAAGAAAGTTAATCTTTCCCAAGAAAGTCTGGACCTCTTTTACGGACCTAGGAAGTGACAGGGTCTGAATAGCTTCTACTTGGCTGGGATCAATCCTCACTCCCTCTACTGATACTATATGTCCTAACAGTTTCCCCTCCTTCATAGAAAACAAAGACTTTTTGGGGTTTAATGAGAGACCAAATCTCCTGCATTTCAAGAAAACCTTCTTCAAGTGACAACCGTCTTCTTTATCAGATCTGGAAAAGACTGTGATGTCATCCAGATAAATAGCCACAAACTTATCCCTTTCCCCAATGAAGGCTATGTCCATGGCTCGTTGAAAAGTTTCCCCTGCATTCATTAATCCAAAGGGCATTTTGGCATACATGAATGTGCCCCAAGGAGTGCTAAACACTATTTTTTCTCTGTCCTTAGGGAGAACAAAGATTTGATTGTAGCCAAAGTAGCCATCAATCATTGAAATCTTGGATGCTCCTGTTACCCTTTGAAGTATGTGCTCCATTTTGGGCAACGGGTAATTGTCTTTCTTTGAGCTCCTATTCAGGTTCCTGAAGTCAACACAAAGTCTGATCTCGCCATTTTTCTTCCTTACTAGAACTAAGTTGACCACCCATTCTAAATATCTCAAAGGCATAATGATCTGGGCATCCAGTAGCTTCTTCACCTCTTTCTCCATAATAGGAAGCAACATGGGATTGATCTGCCTTAGTTTATGCCTAAATGGTTTTCCTTCTTCTTTGAGTGGGATCTTTTTTTCAATGACAGAGGTGTCGTATGTCTTGAGGTCTTCATAGGTCCATGCAGATATATCAACAAATTCCCTCGGCAGCTCGTTATACTCAGCCCTCTGTTCTTTTGACAGGATGTTGGACAACTTGATAAATTTTGGTTCTTCCTCTATGCCAATGTTGCACTTGGTTACATCAGCCTCCTCATTTGAAACCTTACCCTTTACTACCACATCATTCCCATCGAACAATATTTCTAAAGGAACTAGTCCCTTTGGAATGTGATTGCCAGGCAAATGAACAATATGGTGATTCACAATTTTGTTTGAAAAATCTCAGGGTAAAGGTCACCTTCGGGATCAAGATCCTGATCAATGTGCAATTCAAATAATTCATCGACAGACTCAAGAAATTTTCTAATTTCCAGATCATCCTCGAATACCTTGCAATGCTTGATATTGTCCGGTACAGAGGGCCTATATCTTATCTCAACCTCATGCTTGATCTTAGGAGGCAAAGGGATCTTAAACTGGCTAGTTGAAACAGCTAGGGAATCGGCCAAAGTATTTTCCTCTCTTGGAATAAATGAAATGTTGAATGCTGAGAAAAAAAATTCAATTAGGTCCCATACCTCATTTCTGTAACTTCTGAGTCAAGGATGCTTAGCTTGATAAGCATTTCTGATCTGTTGAACTATCAACTCTGCATCTCCAAACACTGCTACCTCTTCAATTCCCATTTCTTTTACGACTTTCAAACCTAACACAAGGGCTTCATATTCTGCCATATTATTGGTGGTCTCGAACTCTAGCTTGTAGGCCAGGGATATGGTTTCCTAATAAGGTGACACCAAAACCACTCCGATGCCAACACCTTCACTAGAAGAGGCTCCATCGAAGAAGAATTTCCACACAGAGGTAACTAGAGGAGGTATTTCATTACAAGAAATGGGCTTCTTTCTGATTTTGAGAGGGGCTTCAAGAGTATGTGAGCTGCAATAAACTAGACCCTAGATCAATGTCAAGTGAAAATATAGGGTGATTGGTGGGGTCTACCTCATCACTAACAATATATGCCAACTGAGCCTCTCTATACAATCTTCTATGTTCCCCTCCAAAGACTGGAATGGTGGCATATGTGAGGTCCATCTGTAATGTCCCTCCAAGATTTTTAATCCAATATCTTGACAATAACATGCCAAACTTGGGAGGGACATCAGCTACCACAATGTCCATGACCACACTCTTCATGGGCAGCTGAAACAATGAAACTGCTAGGTCTTTGATGAATCCAACACATTTCAACCTCCTTGAATCAAAATAATACAAATCATGATAGGCCTTCGTTACTTGCAGTCCCAATTCTTCCATAACTATTTTGGGCATAAGGTTGTGGGAAGCTCCTGAATCCATGAGGCAATTATGCAACACCTTATCATGTATGTTCAGGGATGTGTATAAGGGAGGGGATGAATCATCTCTGTCTTCTACCATGGGACCTAGGACAACTGCTGGCCTTTCGTCTTGCATATTTACTGAGTCTGTGGAAGGCCGGGGGGACTCAGACTGTAGCAGCTTGGAGAGGGACCTTTTGAAATCTTCATTTTTAACTAGTTTCGAGAGGGGTACATGAATTCTAATTTTTTGAATTTCATGCTCAAAAATAAAGGAAGAAGGAGGCTTAGGAGCTTCTCTTACCTCAGGTACAGGGTCTTTGGATGTTGGAGAAATATTCTGAGTGATCCTTTCCTTGGAAGTGTGCATTGTAGGCTTAGCAGGCCTTTCTGCTACAAGAGGTTGATCAAGGATATTAGCCTTTCCTTCGTTCTTCTTTGACCTGAGGTTGTATCTATTAGGACTGCTATCTTTGGCCTTCTCCCCCTTACCCAGCTCATTGATTTGACTACTTATGAGAAATTCTTCATACACAGATTGAGTTAAATGGGGAAAAGGGGAGCTGTCTCCAAAACAACGAATTTCAGGGCCAAGCTCATTTATCTCCTCTCCTTCTTGATCAACCAAGTTATTTTGGAGAGGGGTTTGGATCCTATGATCATCTATATCCCTATTCCTTTGTTACCTCGACATAATCTGGGGAACATTGTTGTTTGGCCTCCTGAAGCCTATGTTATCAATATTTTGGGGATTTCTATATATGGGCTTCCCTTCTAATTCCCACCTTTCCATCCTAGGCGAAAGTGATTGCAACACCTTAGTTACTTCGTCCTTGTGAGGGGGAAGGGCAGAGGAACCAGATGTGGAGGCTTCATATTTCCTCCGGAGTTTGTCTTTATTAGCTTCATTTTTGAGTCGATCAACAACCAAGATATTTGATTCAACTTCTACAACCGCATCCAACATGTGGGCCATGGAAGTGGCTCGTCTCTCCCTTAACAAAAGGCAGAAATCCAGGTCAAAAGAACTGGCATAAGTAATTTTGGCTGAAGCCTTCGAGGGATTTATCTTAGTAGGGATCCTATTGTACATCTTATTGAACCTCTTGGAGAAGTCAAAGACCGACTCTCCTTCCTTTCTCTTTAGGGATCCAAACTCTGTCATGTAATACATGAAGTCTTTCTTATCTCCCCACTGTCTCAAGAAGGCATCATCCAAATCCTCTATCCCATCAATAGACCCAGAAGGTAAGGCCCTAAACCATTTTCTAGCCTCTCCTTCAAGACTTATGAACAAAAATCCTCATCCATACGTTTGCATGCATGATTACATGATCATCTGTAAAATTATAAAAGGCTTCGAGGTGTTCTTCTGTAGTTATGTTTCCTTCACCTATAAACTTGGGTAGCTGCTTGAGGTAGCCATCTGCTGGAAGAGCATTGAGGGGATGAGGCAACACAAGGGGGGCATACCTAGCAGCTATTATAGCCTCCATCTTGGTCATGGGGGGATTTTCTCCTACCATAGGAATATTAGGTGGAGGAGAACTAGGAGGAGAAGGAGCTCGAACAGGGGATATTGGAACTAAGCTTCCAGGTGGAAAGGGAAACAATGGGGGATTCAAAGAGAAGGCTAAGGGGCTTGAGTCAGCAGATGCTTCTCTCTATGTAGTAGCAACCACAGTAATAAGAGGAGGGGTGGTAAAGCTAGGAGTGGGGAAATATCCTATGGTCCTGGGTCTATGCCAAGGTACAACTTTAGGGGAGAGGGGATTGACAAGGATTTCTCCCTCCAATCCCAGACCAGGAGGGGAAAAATCAACAAGAACACTCCCAAAATTTAAAGTTCTAGAAACTCCAGCAGAAGGTATGACAGGGAAATGAGAAGCAGTAAACGGAGTTTCTATAGAAGGAGATGGAAAATGATCAGAAATACCTGGTTCGGTAGTAGAAGCTCCTCCTTCAAAGGCCTTTCCCTTTTTGATAAGCTTCTCTGGATTTGCTTTGGGTGTTGCCAAGGGCAGCTGGGAATGAGAATGCATGTGTCTGCCTCAGGAAGACACAACCGAAACACAAGGTCCTCCCCAGTGGAGTCATCACAATGGAGTCGCCAGGTGCACAGTAGCAATCTTGTAGGGCTCTGATGCCTGATGCACCTTCAGAATCAGAGGCTTAATGTCGTTCAATCCCAGGGAAAATTTTCGACTTCGTCCCCGACAACGACGCCATAAATATTGGCATCAGGAGTCACTCCTGGATTGCAGTAGGAGTAAGCATGATACCCATCAGTTTATATGTCACAATTTGCTTATAAAGGGTGATCGAAAGAGAACAGACTCAGAACAATATCGTTTAACTCAAAATCCTGGATCGGGCTATGCATGAACAGGTGAGGTCTTGATCTAACTTCAATTAGTAAGTCGTAGTAAGGGTGAGCAGGGGGAAGACTTCGTTGAGAAAATGCAAAGGTCTGTTGTAGGCATCAAGATTCCAACAACCCAAAGAGGAAGAACTTTAACACAAGAACTTCTTATATTCAAATTACAAGAATACTAAAAGAAATAATAACAACGTTACCATAAAACATTTATCATAACACAATCACAATGATTCACGTGAATCAGTCAATCATGAACTCTTCCAGTATTAGATGGAAACAAGATGGAGTAAGAAACTAATGCTTCATCAAAACTTTACAATAGGGAGCTTAGCTCTACCATCGATCCTTACAAAATATGAAAACTGAGTCTATATACTCAGAGCAATTCACCTCCTTCACTGCAGGAGGGTAGCTGAGCTACCTCATTTAAGGATTTATGTGCGCATGATATTCCTACAGACCGTACACGTAGCTTCTTGTCTGACACTTCTTCAGACGACATGGCTTCTGCAGGGAAACTGTCCATCGGAGTACCATGAGCTGACTTCTTCTGACCCTCCTCATGCCTTCCATTTATGGGTTGAGCTGAGGTCTCAACCACTTGCTCAATCTTCATTAACTGCTTCTTCCATGGAGGGTGGCCGAGACTGAATACACAGAGAGTGACCACGTGTCATCTTTCCAAAGCTTAGAGGCTAGCCTTCATTTCTTCAGGTTTCACTCTCAACATAACCACAGGGCCATGCAACTGTCTTCAAGGATGCTTCAGCATTTTCCTTTCGGGGATTTCCTCATGCTGTGTCCAAGATCCCCGATACCTTGCATTGAGAAATCACCCTATCCAAACCAACGGCTTCATCTTCTCTTAGCATCGACGACCAGGATTTCTTCTATGTGCTGCGTTTGGGTGCTTATGGCTGTGACCTTGGATTACTTCATCTGATGGATTTTTTAAGCCCCATTTCATGCATTTAACACCAAGGGCCCGAAACCAGAGAGAAACTACCCCATTGCAAGAATTGGTGCCAACAGTGTCACTGTCTGTCACTGCCTATCATTGTTGTCGGAGGTATGTACTTATATAAGTTTAAACTATATCACTATTTTGAGTGTGATTTCATGAGAAGGGATCTCTAGTCCAAGAAACAATCATATATCCAGAGGTATCTCGGATCCAACACATTTAGAGGAACAACGCACTCCAAGTTTGATTGTTTTCATATGCCTCTAGCAGTTATGGCATTATGGTGACCTTATGAATGTCTAGTTGTATTTTTATCTATTGAATTTATGATTATCATACTAACCTCTTTTCAAAGTTAAAGTTAGAAACTAACTTTAGTCAAAGTATTAGATTGATTAAGGTTGAGACTTTGGAGTTTATTTGCACTATATTCTCTAACTCAGATTTTTGTCTAGAAAGCATATTGTGTTAAGTACAAGGGACATGTTGAAGAGAATACTTGTCATCTTGAGTGAAGGAGACTCGGAAGAAAATCAACAACACTTGTTCTTGAATATAAGACTCCAAGTTTCCGGTTTGATTAAATTAATAAGTTTCCAATTTGCACATATCAAGTTTGATAATTGCTACATTATTAGTTGTGACAACAATCCTTGAAAGGTTCTATTACTGCTAAATACAATGAATATTTGGCAACATGTGAGTACTATATATATAAATGCTTGCAAGATGAACTAACGTCTCCTCTAGGAGATACTTGTTTTTCTTCCAGGTAGGTCACCTTGGTAATAATATGATGATTACCATGAGATTGTCTTTTTTAATTCTTGTTGACATCGATATGTTCTTATGAAAATGCTATTATACTTTTTGTTATTGTTTTCTTGTTCCGGGAAGGTTACCATGGAGGAATGATTGATCAAAACACTAGAAGAGTGTTGTTCCTATTTCTTATTATTGTATTTTTATTTTGGTTCTTGTTCCAGGCAGGTCACAAGTAATAGCTATGAGAAAGAGCTACTGTGATTATTGTTCTCATTCTTGTTTTTATTATTATAAGAGTATTATTCTTGTCTATTGTTTTTCCCTTTGTTGTCCTTG
>JASDQU010587010.1:28997-58387 GCA_032191745.1 Picea mariana | reverse complement strand
TGTATGGCGAATGGTGAAATTCGATATAATGAAAATAAGAAAGGTTTTCCCGATTGAGGGTTTCCGGTAAAAATCTCTGTGTACTCTATGTATGAGCCATTGATTAATTTATGTATTTCTTAAGAATCTATATGCATTGCTTTACTTCGCAGGTTTAAAACTTACAGAAGACAAGGGTTCTTATTATATTAGAGGAGAATGACCTCAAAGAGTATGTTGAGGTTGTGGTTGCAAGTCCTACTGATCTGTAGGATTTAAGGTTGTTTGGATAGGGTACATGAGGGTTACAGGAATGATTGGAAGGCCACTCATAGAGTGGACATGACTAGAGAAGAGTGTTTGAAGTATTGGAAATCATAGATTGGTGTCATTTCAGGTTTCTTTGTATTGTTTCTATTAGTAGATTTTGTAGCTGCCTTGCAGCCAATAGACCTGTGTGTTTAGGGGTATTTTGTAGTTGTTATTACAACCATTAGATATCTTTCTATTGTTGATATTTTGGGGGTTTCACACCATAAAAAAATATGCCATGGTTATCTGCTCTATTTTCTATGTAATGGATGTGTGCAATATGTTTGACAATATTCCTATATGAGCAAATTGCTTGTAAGAAGTTAAAAATAGCTTAATGCAAAGTATTTGCCACGTTTACACAAGGAGAAATAACAATTTTTGGATAGTAAACATAATGTTCCTACCTAGCCTAGTTGGGGATATTACAGTGGTATCAGAGCTGGTGATTCTACTAGCATGTAATTGCATTGATGCCTAGGAGAAAAGGGCATGGAGGAAAACCCATTCAAAAGTCACCATAAAGAGAAATAGAAGCCATCCAAATAGAGTTAGAAGGAGAATAAATAGGAGGAAGCATGTGAGACAAACATGATGGGGTTTTGCTCCAAATATTAAGAGATTTGGTCAAGGGACAAAATGAGGCATCCCAAAGACAAGCAAAAACCATAAGGTYACAACAGAAGACCCTTGAGGTACTCACACAACTGGTGGGACAATGAGGGAATATGAATGGTGCAAGTCAAGGAGGACCAGTGGATCCCATTGGGGTGAAAGGATACATGAAGAGAGTAGCAATAACCATACCCCAACTCACAGTGAGAGCCTAAAGATTCCTAGACCCCTATTACCACAATTCTTGGCAGGACAACCTACAGGAGCACATGAGCATCTGAACCAGGAGCTTGATGTGAACTCCTCATACATGGAGTATGAGACGTTAGATGTCTTAATGTTTTGGTAGGTGCAGGAGGTATTAACCTCCATGTGTAACCAATGACTTAGAATATAATATTCCGGAAGAAGGTGAACCATTAAACAAATGTGTGGAAACCCTAGAAGACAAGTCAACCTAGCAGAATAAATAATATTAGAATATTATCTTCCAGAAATACAAGTCGGCTCCACAGGAAAAAGATAAACATAAAATATAATTACCATAAAGTTAGTTCAGCCCAGCCATAAAAGTCATTGGATAGATTAATTTAAATAGAGGATGTTTTAGCTCATTTGGATACCCAGTTAGAGCACAAGTCTTGTGGAGAGCTGCAGTTGCAAATGCAATTGCAGCTACAAGGAGGAATAAGGGCATATGGTCATCTCTTGGTCTTGGTCTCTCTCTAGCACTATCAAGTGATTCTCTTGGTGACATGCTTGGTGAAACTCTTGGTATATTCTTGCTAAGTATGGTGCAAGGTTGAGAGAGTAGTGCAGATGCAGCTGTTGCAGTTGTGTATGACACTTATTCCGTGGATATGGAGACTCTATCTCTTGTGCACTACCATTGGAGAAGGAGCGCTCTAATTGTTTTGAGTTTTTGTTGCAGTTAGCAGCTAGGGTTTATCTATTGGTTATGGAGTAGGCTTGCAAGAATTATTCTAAGTAAAGGTTAGTGTGCTCGGGGGTGCCATATGTGAATGCCTATGGTTAGGTGACAATGATGCGACATTGTCTATGGTTAAATGAGAAAACAAAAATTTCAACATGGTATCAGAGATGGTTTCCTTCATAACAGTCTAACCACTGGAAGGAAGATCCTCAGTTTCCCCCATTGCCAAGCTCGTTGAGCACTTACTGAACTAACTAAGAAGGTTGCCTAAGTAGGGTGCATCTCTTCCTTGGGTCATATCTGTAAATTTATGAAGTTGAGATATTAGGGTTTCCTCATAAAAACTCTTGGTTTGCAGTGCCAGTTCTTTCATGCCAGTTGCAACACCAGTTTTAGTGCCAATTGTAGCACCAATTGTAGTAACAGTTGCAGTAAAGTTCCCGTGAAATGTTGGGCCTAATATTTGGTTTTTCTAGTGTGCCTTACCCTAGTGCATCACCATTTACCTTTAGATTGAAAGTTGGATCACTTTGAAGTTTTACGGTTCATCGTTACTTTCCGTTGTTGCCAGATGGTGCCACTGTCTATCGTTGTCTGTCATTGCTGCTGGAGGTATGTACTTATATATGTTTAAACTATATCACTATTTTGAGTGTGATTGCAGGAGAAGGGATCTCAATTCCAAGAAATAATCGTAGATAAAGAGGTATCTCAGGTCCAACACATTCACAGGAACAATGCACTCTAGGTTTGATTGTTTTCATATGCCTCTAGTAGTTATGGAATTATTGTGACCTTATGAACATCTAGTTGTATTTTTATCTATTGAATTTATGATTATCATACTAACCTCTGTTCAAAGTTAAAGTTATAAACTAACTTTAGTCAAAGTATTAGATTGATTAAGGTTGAGACTTTAGAGTTTATTTGCACTATATTCTCTAACTCAAATTTCTATCTAGAAAGCATCTTGTCGTAAGTACAGGGGACAGGTTGAAGAGAATACTTGTCATCTTGAGTGAAGGAGACTCGAAAGAAAATCAACAACACTCGTTCTTGAATACAAGACTCCACGTTCCCTGTTTGATTAAATTAATAAGTTTCCAATTTGCACATATCAAGTTTGATAATTGCTACATTACTAGTTGTGACAACAATCATTGAAAGGTTCTATTACTGCTAAATACAATGAATAGTTGGCAGCATGTGAGTATTATTGATATAAATGCTTGCAAGATGAACTAACGTCTCCTTTAGGAGATACTTAATGTTTTGCTTCCAAGCAGGTCACCTTGGTAATAATATGATGATTACCATGAGATTGTCTTTTTTAATTCTTGTTGACATAGATATGTTCTTATGAAAATGCTATTATACTTTTTGTTATTGTTTTCTTGTTCCGGGCAGATTACTATGGAGGAATGATTGATCAAAACAATAAAAGAGTGTTGATCCTATTTCTTATTATTATATTTTTATTTTGGTTTTTGTTCCAGGAAGGTCACAAGCAATAGCTCTGAGAAGGAACTACTGTGATTATTGTTCTCATTCTTGTTTTTATTATTATAACAGTATTATTCTTGTCTATTATTTTTCCCTTTATTGTCCTTGTTTCGGGCAGGTCATAGGTGATAACTCTGAGGGAAGCTATAGTGACGATTGCAGGAGACAACATATTAGATGGTCTCTATTTTGATACATGGAGTAGGCTATACAGATAAGAAGTTGTATACGTGACCGTATACATCCATGTACCAAAGAAGAAGAATACCAAGAAGGGTATTTTTGCATATGGAGATTGATTGTAAGGAGCATAAGGCTCCAAAGATGACTGAGCAAATCCCTCTAGTGAATTTGATCACTCTTCAAATCATCAGGAAGAGTTATTAGATCCAGTAGGGCCTACCCAAAATCGTTGCAGTAACCAAGAAGAGATGAGCATGGTCCCATGAAACCTTGCAGGATGCAACGTTGATGAGCCATATCATGAGGAGCAGATGGCTCCGAAGATTATTTAGACTCATAGGCAGTCAAGATTAAGAGGGAGAATGGAGACTCAGAGACTTTCATATTTAGATGAAAGAGAGAGACATTTTCCATAACTCATAGACATATGCCATGGGTTGAGAAGGCTAGATCGAAGCTTCAGAAGCTTCAAGGAGATATGAGATCTTATGGGAAGATTCCCTTGCTTCATTAGACTTTTCTACATTGGCCGAGGAGGAAGCCATTCAGAAGGACTGGGATATCTATCTTTTCCTTGGTTCTGAGACCAGAAGGGAAGTCATTGGTGACTTCCAAGTTGAGCTACAAGATCAAGTATGTTGCAGATAAATATCCTAGAGATGTACAAAGCCTAATTTGTGTCCAAAGGATTCTCCCAGCAAGAGGGAGAAGACTATGAAGAGACACTTTCTCCAGTATATTTCTATTGAAGAATAGGTATTAGATATGTTGACCAAGCCTCTGTCAGGGAAAAGCTTGGAGTGGTCCAAATAGTTTTTTCCAGTAGTGAGAATTGATGTGTTCCCTAGTAGCGGGAAATGATGCGATCCCTAGTAGTGGGAGATACCACAGTGCAAGTTGGTATGCTACTCCAACATAGGATGGTATGTTACCCCAGTGTAGGTTGGTATGCTACTCCAACATAGGATGGTATGTTACCCCAATGCAGGTTAGTATGCTACTCCAACGTAGGCTGTTACCCCAGTGCAGGTTGGTATGTTACTCCAACGCAGGATAGTATGTTACCCCAATGTAGGTTGGTATGCTACTCCAACACAGGCTAGTATGTTACATAAGCACAGTTTGGTATGCTACTCCAACGCAGGCTGGTATGTTACCCCAGCGCAGGTTGGTATTTTACTCCAACGCAGGCTAGTATGTTACCCCAGTGCAGGTTGGTATGCTACTCCAACGTAGGCTGGTATGTTATTGCATCATAGGTTGGTATGCTACTCCAACACAGGTTGGTATGTTACCCCAGCACAGGTTGGTATGCTACTCCAACAAAGACTATTATGTTACCCCAACGCAGGTTGGTATGCTACTCCAACACAGGATAGTATGTTACCTCGATGCAGGTTGGTATGTTGCTCCAACACAAGTTGGTATGTTACCCCAGTGCAGGTTGGTATGCTACTCCAACATAGGCTGGTATGTTACCCCAACATAGGTTGGTATGCTACTCCAATGCATGCTGGTATGTTACCCCGGTGCAAGTTGGTATGCTACTCCAAGGCAGGCTAGTATGTTACCCCAACGCAGGTTGGTATGCTACTCCAATACAGGCTGGTATGTTACCCCAACGTATGTTGGTATGATACTCCAACAAAGGCTGGTACAATACTCTAGTAAAAGTGAAGAACTTCTTATGATGTATGGATTCGTGAAATTCAACAAGACAATGGTCAAGGTGTGAAGAAGCACATAAGCAGTGATGATGATCATTCCAAGGGGAATACCTTCCTCATTAAGAGGGAGTGTTAAATTTTTGAGTCAGATTTTGTGTGAGCTGACGAGTTACTAGTTTTGTATGAACTAGATGCACACCTATAGTTTCAGAAATTATTCTCAGTTACTGTGTCTCTTAGTAGCATCGTAGGTTACCAGCTGGAGGGCTAACCAATAGTGTTGGAAGTGTTTTCTAGCTATATAGATATTGTGCGGATATGATGGTGATACTTTATCTGTTTGATCATATGATAACATATGTGGCTATGGTGATGCTACCTGTAGACTAGTCTATAAGACCATGTGAGTCTTTCCCATGCCATGTGAGATGAGACCACTACATGAAGAACATATTAGTTAATATCTCCTTAGCTAAGAGGGAGTCTTGATGTTTTGGTAGGTGTGGGAGGTATTAACCTCCACATGTAACCAATGACTTAGAATAGAATATTCCGGAAGTAAGTGAACCATTAAACAGATGTGTGGAAACCCTAGAAGACAAGTCAGCCTATCAGAATAAATAATATTAGAATATTATCTTCCAGAATTACAAGTCGTCTCCATAGGAAAAAGATGAACATAAAATATAATTACCAGAAAGTCAGGTCGGCCTAGCCAAAAAAGTCACTAGGCATATTAATATAAATAGATGATGTTTCAGCTCATTTGGATACCCAGTCAGAGCACAAGTGTTGTGGAAAGCTACAGTTGCAGATGCAACTACAACTATAGGGAGGAATAAGGGTGTATGGTCATCTCTTGGTCTTGGTCTCTCTCTAGCACTCTTGGTGAAACTCTTGGTGATATTATTGCTAAGTATGGCGCAAGGTTGAGAGAGTAGTGCAACTGCAACTATTGCAGTTTTGTATGGCACTTATTCTGTGGATATGGAGACTCTCTCTCTTGTGTGCTACCATTGGAGAAGAAGCGCTCTAATTGTCTTGAGTTGTTGTTGCAGTTAGTAGCTAGGGCTTATCTATTGGTTCTCGAGTAGGCTTGCAGGAATTATTCTAAGTAAAGGTTAGTGTGCTCGGGGGTGCCATATGTGAATGCCTATGGTTGGGTGACAATGATTTGACATTCTCTATGGTTAAACGAGAAAACCAAAATTTCAACATGGTATCAGAGATGGTTTCCTTCATAACAGTCTAATCGCTGGAAGGAAGATCTTGAGTTTCCCCCATTGCCAAGCTCCTTGAGCAATTAATGANCTTCCTCGGATCATATCTGTAAACTTATGAAGTTGAGATATTAGGGTTTCCTCATAAAAAACATAGGTTTGCAATGCCAGTTCCTTCATGCCAATTCCTTCATGCCAGTTGCAGTGCCAGCTGTAGCACCAGTTGTAGTACCAGTTGCAGTAAAGTTCCTGTGAAATGTTGGGCCTAATATTTGGTTGTTCTAGTGCACTTTACTCTAGCACATCTCCAGTTACCATTAGATTGCAAGTTGGATCACTTTGAATTCTTAGGGTTCGTCGTTGCTTGTTGTTGTTGTCGGATGGTGCCACTGTTTGTTGCTGCCTATCGTTGTTGTCAGATGGTGCTTGTTGGTGTTAGGAGTCACTCCTGGATTGCGGCAGGAGTAAGCCTAATACCCATCAGTTTATATGTCACAATTTACTTATAAAGGGTGATCGAAAGAGAACAGACTCAAAACAATATCATTTAACTCAAAATCCTGGACCGATCTATGCATGAACAGGTGAGGTCCTGATCTAACTTCAATCAGTAAGTTGTAGTAAGGTTGAGTAGGGGGAAGACTTCGGTCAGAAAATGCAAAGGTTTGTTGTCGACATCAGGCTTCCAACAACCCAAAAAGGAATAACTTAAACACAAGAACTTATTGTATTCAAATTACAAGAATACTAAAAGAAATAATAACAGTGTTACCATAAAACATTTAGCATAACGTAGTCACAATGATTCATGTGAATCAGTCAATCATGAACTCTTCCAATATTAGATGGAAACAAGATGGAGTAAGAAAGTTGAATGTCATTAAACAAGAAGTTTTACATACATATACATAACCCAAGAAACTAGTGCTTCATCAAAAATTTACAATAGGGATCTTATATCTACCATCGATCCTTACAAAATATGAAAACTGAGTCTATATACTCAGAGAAATTCACCTCCTTCACCGCAGGAGGGTAGATGATCTACCTCATTTAAGGATTTACGTGCGCATGATCTTCCTACAGACTGTACACATAGCTTCTTGTCTGACGACATGGATTCTGCAGGGAAACTGTCCATCGGAGTACCACGAGCTGAATGCTTCTGAGCCTCCCCACGCCTTCCATTTACGGGTTGAGATGAGGTCTCAACCACCTGCTCAATATTCATTAACTGCTTCTTCCATGGAGGGTGGTCGAGACTGAATACACAGAGAGTGACCACATGTCAACTTTCCAAAGCTTGGAGGCCAACCTTCATTTCTTCAGGTTTCACTCTCAACGTAACCACAGGGCCATGCAACTATCTTCAAGGATGCTTAGGCATTTTCCTTTCGAGGATTTCCTCATGCTGTGTCCAGGATCCCCGATACCTTGTGTTGCGAAATCGCCCTATCCAAACCAACAGCTTGATCTTCCCTTAGCATCGACGACCATGATTTCTTCCTTATCCAGCTCTTAGCTGTCTATGGTCTGAACATGCACCTATATTTACCCTTTGGCCCTACCTTCCATATGATAGTGGGTTGTGACCTTGCGCTAAAACTAAAGGTGCTCCACGGATTTGGGGTATCGGTGATGGGAGGGAGTAAACTCCTCACCCTTGAGAATCTCGATTGTTGAAATCGCGAAGGGGGCTACATCATGTTGGTGCCTTCCTTACCCCTCTCTCATATAATCACCGGCTAGGATTGTGGGCCTATCCCCGGGGGATTTTTCATTTCATGTTTCGGGGTTTTGAAACCCAAAGGAGAACCCTATCCTCCCAACTTGTGATCCCCAAAAAGTCGAATCCCGAAACGCTGACTAGTTGACACTTGTCTCCATGGGATCAAACGACCCATATTATCCTCGTGACTTTGGCCATAAGGACCAAGCATAGGTGCTAATCCTCATGCAACTTCGTGGCTCCGACTTTCCCAATGACCGTCGATCTACTCCATCAATGGATCCTCGCCGTTGAAAACAAAAATGCTCACTCGTTTGATTTTTAACCCGGAACTGAACATCTTCTCTGTGCTGCACTTGGGTGCTCATGGCTGTGACCTTGGATAACTTCATCTGATGGCTTTTTAAGCCCCATTTCATGCATTTAACACCAAGGGCCCAAAACCAGAGAGAAACTAACCCATTGTAAGAATTGGTGCCAACATTAGGCTCCATGGGGGATAGAGTCGTCCCTGTGATGCTCTAAGAACTCCTTTTGCAATTCTAGTTGCCTTCTGTTGGGTTGTGGAGTCCCTTATTGAAACCAAAAACAAAAAAAAAAGAAAAACAATATTTACAAAAATAGAGGAGCCATTTAAGGCTCAAACAAAACATTTCTTCAGGAAATGCCCATTCATTGGGCTATTAAAAACTTCTTCGCCTCCCAAATCCTGCAACCTGTAAGTATTGTTTGAAAATACTTCAGAGATTTTGAAGGGCCCAATCCAGAAGGCTTCAAACTTGCTATGTTTGCCTTTGTCCTGCCTGGGCACATCCCACTTAAGCACCAGATCTCCTAGCTCGAATTCTTCCTTTCTAACCTTCCTGTCAAAGGCTTGCTTGATCTTCTGCTGATGACTGTGAGCTCTGTTCAATACTTGTTCTCTTTCCTGCTACACTTCCACCAGTTGATGAATTCTTCTGACCATATGATCTGGCTCTCCTTCATAATCTTGAAAGAATTTTGCCACAGGTAGAGCCAGTTGAGTGGGAAATACATCTTCTGTCCCATAAACAAGTCAAAAAGGGGAAGTGCCCATGGACTTCTTTGTTTTCACTCGATCAACCCACAAAGAGAATTTGAGCTTTGAATCCCATGCTTTCTTATTATCTTCCAACAATATTTTAATGAGCTTGATCAGACTTTTATTGGAAGACTCTGGCAGTCCATTTCCTTGAGGATAATAGGGAGTGGAATGAATCAGTGAAATCTCAAACTGCTCACAAAACTTAACCAGAGGTTTAGACTTGAAAGAAGCAGCATTATCAGTGACAATTTTGTTGGGACAACCAAATCTGGCTATGATATCCTCCAGGAAGTTGATAATTACCATGTGTGAAGCACTCCTGGTGGGGACAACTTCTATCCACTTGGTGAAATAGTTTGTTGCATTTAGGATCCATCTGTGCTGGCCACTTGAAGGAGGGTGAATTTCTCCAATGAAGTCCAACCCCCATTGTTGAAAGGGTGCTGGAGCTACTACGAGCTTTAGTGGCAGAGATTTGAGTTGTTGCTTCCCTGAGAACCTTTGGCATTTGATGCAGGCTCTGACCTCTCTGCAGACATCAGTGAATAAGGTGGGCCAGTAGTACCCAACCCTAAGAATTTTGTGGGTTGTTGTATTCCATAAGTGGTGTCCCCCACATAGGCTGCTATGGAAATCAAACATGACTCTTTGGGCCTCCTGTTGGTTCAGACATCTCAGAAGCACCCCCAAAGGGTCTTTCCAGTATAAAACCTGGTCAATAAGGAAATACTTGACTGCCTTGAGCTTTAGAGCTCATGCCTTGCTTTTCCCCATTCCATCGGGGGGCTTTAATTCTAACATAAAATATATAAGGTCTTTATACCAGGTGCATTCTGCTAATGACAAGTTGTCCTGAGTATCTTTGTTGGACAACTCAGCTTGCTGAATATCTGAGAAAACATTGATGAAATTGACCCCCAAGGCCTTAAAATTGGATTCAACCAACAGCTTGGCTAAACCCTACCCTTTAACCAAATTGGTGGGCTTTATCTCCAGGTCAAACTCAAGGATCTTGGCAATCCATTTACCCCTTCTCCCATATAATTCATGTTGTATAAGAATGTCCTTCATAGAAGCTGAAGGAACGTATGCAGTGACCTTTGAGTGCAGGACATAGACTCTAAACACTTTGAGAGATTTCACTAGGGCATAGGCCTACTTCTCCATAATGTCATATCTGATCTCAACATCCCTCAGTGCTCTTCTGAAAAAGGAAATGGCATGCTCTATCCCGCATCATTCTTCTATAGTAGGACAGTAGCCACTGTATCAAAAGAGGCAAAAGAAAAAATTAAGAAATCCTTTGAGTAATCAGGACTAATAAGCACAGCTGCTTCAGTTAGTGATTTTTTGATTTGGTCAAATGATTTCCTGGGTTCGACAGTCCATTTTAGTTTATTCCCCTTTTTTAGCATAACTGTGATGTATTTCACCAACTCAAAAAAATTTGAGACAAACCTTCTAAGAAAGTTAATCTTTCCCAAGAAATCCTAGACCTTTTTTACGGACCTGGGAAGTGACAGGGTCTGAATAGCCTCTACCTGACTGGGATCAATCCTCACTCCCTCTGCTAATATTATATGGCCTAGCAACTTCCCCTCCTTCATAGAAAACAAAGATTTCTTGAGGTTTAATGAGAGACCAAATCTCCTGCATTTCAAGAAAACCTTCTTCAAGTGACAACAATGTTCTTTATCAAATCTGGAAAAGACTATGATGTCATCCAGATAAATAACCATAAACTTATCCCTTTCCCCAATCAAGGCTATGTCCATGGCTCGTTGAAAAGTTTCCCCTGCATTCATCAATCCAAAGGGTATTTTGGCATACATGAATGTGCCCCAAGGAGTGGTAAACGTTTTTTTTTCTCTGTCCTTAGGGAGAACAAAGATTTGATTGTAGCTAGAGTAGCCATCAATCATTGAAATCCTGGATGCTCTTGTTACCCTTTGAAGTATGTGCTCCATTTTGGGAAATGGGTAATTGTCTTTGTTTGATCTCCTATTCAGGTTCCTTAAGTCAACACAGAGTCTGATCTCACCATTTTTCTTCCTTACTGGAACTAAGTTGGCCACCCACTCTGAATATCTCAAAGGCACAATGATCTGGGCATCCAGTAGCTTCTTCACCTCGTTCTCCATAATAGGCAGCAACATGGGATTGATTTGTCTTAGTTTCTGCCTAAATGGTTTTCCTTCTTCTTTGAGTGGGATCTTGTGTTCAATGACAGAGGTGTCGTATGTCTTGAGGTATTAATAGGTCCATGGAAATATATCAACAAATTCCCTCAGCAGCTCGGTATACTCGGCCCTCTATTCTTTTGATAGGCTGTTGGACAGCTTGATAAATTTTGGTTCTTCCTCTGTGCCAATGTTGCACTTGGTTACATCAAACTCCTCATTTGAGACCTTACCCTTTACTAGAACATCATTCCCATTGAACAATCTTTCTAAAGGAACTAGTCCCTTTGGAATGTGATTGCTAGGCAACTGAACAATATGGTGATTCATAATTTTGTTTGAAAAGATCTCAGGGTGAAGGTCACCTTCGAGATCAGGATCCTGATCAATGTGCAATGCAAAGAATTAATCGATAGACTCAAGAAATTTTCTAATTTCTAGATCATCCTCGAATACCTTCCAATGCTTAATATTGTCCGGTACAGAGGGCCTATATCTTATCTCAACCTCATGCTTGATCTTAGGAGGCAAAGGGATCTTAAACTGGCTAGTCGAAACAACTAGGGAATCGGCCAAAGTATTTTCCTCTCTTGGAATAAATGAAATGTTGAATGCTGAGAAAAAATTGTCAATTAGGTCCCATACCTCATTTTTGTAACTTCTGAGTCGAGGATGCTTAGCCTGATAAGCATTTCTGATCTGCTAAACTATCAACTCTGCATCTCTGAACACTGCTACCTCTTCAATTCCCATTTCTTTTATGGCTCTCAAACCTAACGCAAGGGCTTCATATTCTGCCATATTATTGGTGGTCTCGAACTCTAGCTTGTAGGACAGGGATATGGTTTCCTGACAAGGTGACACCAAAACCACTCCGGCACCAGCATCTTCACTAGAAGAGGCTCCATCGAAGAAAAATTTCCACACAGAGGTAACTAGAGGAGGTATTTCATTACAAGAAATGGGCTGCTTTTTTATTTCGAGAGGGGCTTCAGGAGTATCAGTGAGCTGCAATAAACTAGACCCCAGATCAGTGTCAAGTGCAAATATAGGGTGATTGGTGGGGTCTACCTCATCACTAACAATATATGCCAGTTGAGCCTCTCTATACAATCTTCTGTGTTCCCCTCCAAAGACTGGAATGGTGGCATATGTGAGGTCCATCTGTAATGTCCCTCCAAGATTTTTAATCCAAGTTCTTGACAACAACATGCCAAACTTGGGAGGGACATCAACTACCATAATGTCCATGACCACACTCTTCATGGGTAGCTAAAACAATGATACTGCCAAGTCTTTGATGACTCCAACACATTGCACCCTCCTTGAATCAAAATAATACAAATCATGATAGGCCTTCGTTACTTCCAGTCCCAATTCTTCCATAACTATTTTGGGCATAAGGTTGTGGGAAGCTCCTGAATCCATGAGGCAATTATGCAACACCTTATCATGTATGTTCAGGGATGTGTAGAAGGGAGGGGATGAATCATCTCTCTTTTCTACCATGGGACCTAGGATGACTGATGGCCTTTCATCTTGTAGATTTACTGAGTCAGTGGAAGGTTGGGGGGACTCAGACTGTAGCATCTTGGAGAGGGACCTTTTGAAATCTTCATTTTTAACTAGTTCCAAGAGGGGTATAGGAATTATAATTTTTTGAATTTCATGCTCAAAAATAAAGGAAGAAGGAGGCTTACAATCTTCTCTTACCTCAGTGACACGGTCTTTGGTTGTTGGAGAAATATTCTGAGTGATCCTTTCCTTGGAAGTGCACACTGCAGGCTTAGCAGGCCTTCTGCTACAAGAGGTTGATCAAGGATATCAACCTTTCCTTTGTTCTTCTTCGACTTGAGGTTGTATCTATTAGGAATGTTGTATTTGGCCTTCCCCCCTTACCCAACTCATTGATTTGACTACTTATGAGAAATTCTTCATACGCAGATTGAGTTAAATGGGTAAAAGGGGAGCTGTCTCCAAAACTACGGATTTCAGGGCCAAGCTCATCTATCTCCTCTCCTTCTTGATCAACCAGGTTATTTTGGAGAGGGGTTTGGATCCTCTGATCATCTCTATCCCTATTCCTCTGTTCCCTCAACATAATCTGGGGAACATTGTTGTTTGGCCTCCTGAAGCCTCTGTTATCAGTATTTTGGGGATTTCTATATATGGGCTTCCCTTCTAATTCCCACCTTTCCATCTTAGGAAAAAGCGATTGCAACACCTTAGTTACTTCGTCCTTCTGAGGGGGAAGGGTAGAGGAACCAGATATGGAGGCCTCATATTTCTTATGGAGTATGTCTTTATCAGCTTCATTTCTGAGTCGGTCAACAACCAAGATATTTGATTCAACTTCTACAGCCGCGTCCTGCATGTGGGCCAGGGAAGTGGCTCATCTCTCCCTTAACAAAAGGTAGAAATCAGGGTCAAAAGAATTGGCATAAGTAATTTTGGTTGAAGCCTCCGAGGGCTTTATCTTAGCAGGGATCCTATTGTACATCTTATTGAACCTCTTGGAGAAGTCAGA
Source organism: Picea mariana (assembly GCA_032191745.1). Lineage (NCBI taxonomy): Eukaryota > Viridiplantae > Streptophyta > Pinopsida > Pinales > Pinaceae > Picea > Picea mariana. The sequence continues at coordinate 44,472 of JASDQU010587010.1, read as the reverse complement.
GACCGACTCTCATTCCTTTCTCTTTAGGGATCCAAACTCTATCATGTAATACATGGAGTCTTTCTTATCTCCCCACTGTCTCAAGAAGGCATCATCCAAAGCCTCTATCCCATCAACAGACCCAGGAGGTAAGGCCCTAAACCATTTCCTAGCCTCTCTTTCAAGACTATGAACAAAAATCCTCATCCATATGTCTGCATGCATGATTACATGATCATCTGTAAAAGTATAAAAGGCTTCGAGGTGTTCTTCTATAGTTACGTTTCCTTTTCCTATAAACTTGGGCAGATTCTTGAGGTAGCCATCTACTGGAAGAGCATCGAGGGGTTGAGGCAACACAAGGGGGGCATACCTAGCAGCTATTATAGCCTCCATCCTGGTCATGGGGGGATTTGCTCCTGCCATAGGAATATTAGGTGGAGGAGAACTAGGAAGAGAAGGAGTTCGAACAGGGGATATTGGAACTAAGATTTTAGGTGGAAAGGGAAACAATGGGGGATTCAAAGAGAAGGCTAAGGGGCTTGAGTCAGTAGATGCTTCTCTCTCTACAATAGTAGCCACAATAATAAGAGGAGCGGTGGTAAATCTAGGCGTGGGGAAATATCCTATGGTCCTGGGTCTATGCCAAGGTACAACTTCAGGGGAGAGGGGAGTGGCAAGGATTTCTCCCTCCAATCCCAGACCAGGAGGGGAAAAATCAACAAGAACACTCCCGAAATTTAAAGTTCTAGAAACTCTAGCAGAAGGTATGACAAGGAAATGAGAAGCAGTAAACGAAGTTTCTACAGAAGGAGATGGAAAATTATAAAAAATACCTGGTTCGACAGTAGAAGCTCCTCCTTCAAAGGCCTTTCCCTTTTGATAAGCTTCTCTGGATCTGCATTAGGTGTTGCCAAGGGAAGTTGAGAATGAGACCACGTGTGTCTGCCTCGGGAAGCCACAACTGAAATAGAAGGTCCTCCCCAGTGGAGTCGTCACAATGGAGTCACCAGGTGCACAGTAGCAATCTTGTAGGGCTCTGATGCCTGATGCACCTTCAGAATCAGAGGCTCAATTTTGTTCAATCCCAGGGAAAATTTTTGACTTCGTCCTTGGCAATGGAGCCAGAAATGTTGGCGTCAGGAGTCACTCCTAGATTGCGGCAGGAGTACGCCTGATACCCATCAATTTATATGTCACAATTTTCTTATAAAGGGTGATCGAAAGAGAATAGACTCAGAACAATATCGTTTAACTCGAAATGCTGAACCGGGCTATGCATGAACATGTGAGGTCTTGATCTAACTTCAATCAGTAAGTTGTAGTAAGGGTGAGTAGGGGGAAGACTTCGGTGAGAAAATGCAAAGGTATGTTGTAGGCATCAGGCTTACAACAACCCAAAGAGGAAGAACTTAAACATAATAACTTCTTGTATTCAAATTACAAGAATACTAAAAGAAATAATAACAACGTTACCATAAAACATTTATCATAACACAGTCACAATGATTCATGTGAATCAGTCAATCATGAACTCTTCCAGTATTAGATGGAAACAAGATGGAGTAAGAAAGTTGACTGTCATTAAACAAGAAGTTTCACATACATATACATAACCTGAGAAACCAGTGCTTCATCAAAACTTTACAATAGAGAGCTTAGCTCTACCATCGATCCTTACAAAATATGAAAATTGAGTTTATATACTCAGATAAATTCACCTCCTTCACCACAGGAGGGTAGCTGAGCTACCTCATTTAAGGCTTTACGTGCGCATGATCTTCCTACAGAGTGTACATGCAACTTCTTGTCTGACACTGCTTCAGACGACATGGCTTCTGTAGGGAAACTGTCCATCGGAGTACCACGAGCTGACTTCTTCTGACCCTCCCCATGCCTTCCATTTATGGGTTGAGATGAGGTCTCAACCGCTTGCTCAATCTTCATTAACTGCTTCTTCCATGGAGGGTGGATGAGACTGAATACACAGAGAGTGACGACATGTCATCTTTCCAAAGCTTGGAGGCCAGCCTTCATTTCTTCAGGTTTCACTCTCAACATAACCATAGGGCCATGCAACTGTCTTCAAGGATGCTTCAACATTTTCCTTTCAGGGATTTCCTCATGATGTGTCCAGGATCCCCAATACCCTGTGTTGCGAAATCGCCATATCCAAACCAATGGCTTGATCTTCCCTTAGCATCGGCGACCAGGATTTCTTCCTTATCCGACTCTTATCCATCTTTGGTATGAATATGTGCCTATCTTTTCCCTTTGGACCTACTTTCCATATGATAGTGGGCTGTGACCTTGCGCTAAAACCAAAGATGCTCCATGAATTTCGGGTATCGATGATGGGAGGGAGTAAACTCCTCACCCTTGAGAATCTCGATTGTCGAAATCGCGAAGGGGGCTACATCGTGCTGGTGCCTTCCTTACCCCTTGCTCATATAATCACTGGCTGGGACCGTGGGCCTATCCCCGGGGGATTTTTCATTTTGCGTTTCATGGTTTTGAAACCCGAGGGAGAACCCTGTCCTCCCAACTTGCAATCCCCGAAAAGCCAAATCTTGAAACGCCGACTAGCTACCACCTGTCTCCACGGGATCAGACGACCCAGATTATCCTCGTGACTTTGGCCATAAGGACCGAGCACAGGCACTAATCCTAGTGCAACTTCGTGGCTCTGACTTTCCCGATGACCGTTGATCTGCTCCATCGATGGATCCTCGCCATTGAAAACAAAAATGCCCGCTCGCTTGATTTTTAACACGGAACTGGACATCTTCTCTATGTTGCACTTGGGTGCTCATGGCTGTGACCTTGGATAACTTCATCTGATGGGTTTTTTAAGCCCCATTTCATGCATTTAACACCAAGGGCCTGAAACTAGAGAGAAACTACCCCATTGCAAGAATTGGTGCCAACAGTTCCACTGTCTGTCGTTGCCTATCGTTGTTGTCGGAGGTATGTACTTATATAAGTTTAAACTGTATCACTATTTTGAGTGTGATTGCATGAGAAGGGATCTCTAGTCCAAGCAACAATTGTAGATCCAGAGGGATCTCAGATCCAACACATTCAGAGGAACAACGCACTCCAGGTTTGATTGTTTTCATATGCCTCTAACAGTTATGGCATTATGGTGACCTTATGAATATCTAGTTGTATTTTTATCTATTGAAGTTATGATTATCATACTAACCTCTTTTCAAAGTTAAAGTTAGAAACTAACTTTAGTCAAAGTATTAGATTGATTAAGGTTGAGACTTTGGAGTTTATTTGCACTATATTCTCTAACTCAGATTTTTGTCTAGAAAGCATATTGTCTTAAGTACAAGGGACATATTGAAGAGAATACTTGTCATCTTGAGTGAAGGAGACTCGGAAGAAAATAAAGAACACTCGTTCTTGAATATAAGACTCTAGGTTCTAGGTTTGATTAAATTAATAAGTTTCCAATTTCCACATATCAAGCTTGATAATTGCTACATTATTAGTTGTGACAACAATCCTTGAAAGGTTCTATTACTGCTAAATACAATGAATATTTGGCAGCATGTGAGTACTATTTATATAAATGCTTGCAAGATGAACTAACGTCTCCTCTAGGAGATACTTCTTGTTTTGCTTCCAGGCAGGTCACCTTGGTAATAATATGATGATTACCATGAGATTGTCTTTTTTAATTCTTGTTGACATAGATATGTTCTTATGAAAATGCTATTATACTTTTTGTTATTGTTTTCTTGTCCTGGGCAGGTTACCATGGAGGAATGATTGATCAAAACCCTAGAAGAGTGTTGTTCCTATTTCTTATTATTGTATTTTTATTTTGGTTCTTGTTCCAGGTAGGTCACAAGCAATAGCTATGAGAAGGAGCTACTGTGATTATTGTTCTCATTATTGTTTTTATTATTATAAGAGTATTATTCTTGTCTATTGTTTTTCCCTTTGTTGTCCTTGTTATGGGCAGGTCAAAGGTGATAAATCTGAGGGAAGCTATAGTGATGGTTGTAGGAGACAACATATTAGATGTTCTCTAGTTAAGACATGCAGTAGACTATCTAGATAAGAAGTTGTATACACGACTGTATACATCCATTTACCAAATAAGAAGAAGATGAAGAAGGGTACTTTTGCGAGATACATAGTATCTCATATGGAGATTGATTGTAAGGAGCATAAGGATCCAAAGATGATTGAACAAATCCATCTAGTGAAGTTGATCACTCTTCAGATCATCAGGAAGAGTTATTAGATCCAGAAGGGCCTACCCAGAATCATTGTAGTAACCAAGAAGAGATGGGTGTGGTCCCATGAAACCTTGTAGGATGCAACGTTGATGAGCCATATCATGAGGAACAGTTGGCTCTGAAGATTATTCAGACTCAGAGGGATTCAAGCTTAAGAGGCAGAATGGAGACTCAGAGACTTTGAGATTCAGATGAAAGAGAGAGACGTTTTCCATAACTGACAGACGGATGCCATGGGTTGAGAAGGCTAGATCGAAGCTTGAGAGGCTTCGAGGAGATATGAGATCTTATAGGAATATTTCCTTGCTTCAATAGACTTTTCTACAGTGACCGAGGAGGAAGCCATTCAAAAGGACTGGAATATATGTATTTTCCTTGTTTTCGAGACTAGAAGGGAAGTCAGTGGTGACTTCCAAGTTGATCTACAAGATCAAGCACGTTGCAGATAAATATCCTAGAGATGTACAAAGCTTGATTTGTGTCTAGAGGATTCTCCCAGCAAGAGGGAGAAGACTATGATGAGACACTTGCTCTAGTATATTTCTACTAACGAATAGGTAGAAGATATGTGTACCAAGCCTCTATCAGGGACAAACTTGGAGTGGTCCAAATATTTTTCTTCAGTAGTTAGAATTGATGTATTCCTTAGTGGCAGGAAGTGATGTGATCCCTAGTAGTGGGAGCTACCCCAGTGCAGGTTGGTATGCTACTCCAACATAGGATGGTATGTTACCCCAGTGTAGGTTGGTATGCTACTCCAATTCAAGCTGGTATGTTACCCCAACGTAGGTTGGTATGCTACTCCAACACAGGCTAGTATGTTACCCCAATGCAGGTTGGTATGCTACTCCAACGCAGGCTAGTATGTTACCCCAACGCAGGTTGGTATGCTACTCCAATGTAGGATGGTATGTTACCTCAACGCAGGTTGATATGCTACTCCAACGTAGGCTGGTATGTTACCCCAGTGTAGGTTGGTATGCTACTCCACCGCAAGTTAATATGTTACCCCAGCGCAGGTTGGTATGATACTCCAACACAGGCTGGTATGTTACCCCATCGTAGGTTGGTATGCTACTCCAACGTAGGATGTTATGTTACCCCAATGCATGTTGGTATGCTACTCCAACATAGGCTGGTATGTTACCCCAACACAGGTTGGTATGCTACTCCAACAAAGGATGGTATGTTACCCCAGTGTAGGTTGGTATGCTACTCCAATGCAGGATGATATGTTACCCCAACATAGGTTGGTATGCTACTCCAACGTAAGATGGTATGTTACCCCGATGCAGGTTGATATGATACTCCAAGGCAGACATGTATGTTACCCCAACACAAGTTGGTATGCTATTCCAACGCAGGTTGGTATGTTACCCCAACGCAGGTTGGTATGCTACTCCAACAAAGGTTGGTACACTACTCTAGTAAAAGTGCAGAACTTGTTATGATGTATGAATTTATGAAATTCAACAAGACAATGGTCTAGGTGTGTAGAAGCACATAAGCAGTGATGATGATCGTTCCAAGGGGAATACATTCCTCGTTAAGAGGGAGTGTTAATTTTTTGAGTAAGATTTTGTGTGAGATGACGAGTTACTAGTTTTGTATGAACTAGATGCAGACATGTAGTGTCGGAAATTATTATCATTTAGTGTGTCGATTAGTAGCATCGAAGGTTACTAGCTGGAGGGCCAACCAATAGTGTTGGAAGTGTTTTCCAGCTATATGGACAATGTGCGACTATGATGGTGATACTTGATCTATTTGATCATATGATAGCTTGTTTTGCTATGGTGATGCTACCTGTAGACTAGTCTGTAAGACCATGTGAGTCTTTCCCATGCCATGTGAGATGGATGGATGTGTTTGAGACCACTACATGAAGAACACCTTAGTTAATATCTCCTTATCTAAGAGGGATTCTTGATGTTTTGGTAGTTGCGGGAGGTATTAAATTCCACGCGTAACCAATGCCTTAGAATAGAATATTCTGGAAGCAAGTGAACCATTAAAAAAATGTGTGGAAACCCTACAAGACAAGTCAACCTAGTAGAATAAATAATATTAGATTATTATCTTCCAGAAATACAAGTCAGCTCCATAGGAAAGAGATGAACAAAAAATATAATTACCAGAAAGTCAGGTCGGCCCAGCCAAAAAAGTCACTGGACAGATTAATATAAATAGAGGACATTTTAGCTCATTTGGATACCCAGTCAGAGTGCAAGTATTGTGGAGAGTTGCAGTTGCATATGAAACTTCAACTGCAAGGATGCATAAGGGTGTATGGTCATCTCTTGGTCTTGGTCTCTCTCTAGCATTATCAAGTGATTCTCTTGGTTATTCTCTTTGTGACATGCTTGATGAAAATTTTAGTGATATTCTTTCTAAGTACGATGCAAGGTTGAGAGAGTAGTGCAGTTGCAGCTGCTGCAGTTTTGCATGGCACTTATTCTGTGGATATGGAGACTCTCTCTCTTGTGCACTACCATTGGAGAAGGAGCGCTCTAATTGTCTTGATTTGTTGTTGCAGTTAGTAGCTAGGGTTTATCTGTTGGTTCTAAAGTAAGCTTGAAGGAATTATTCTAAGTAAAGGTTAGTGTTCTCGGGGGTGGCACATGTGAATGCCTATGGTTGGGTGACAATTATGTGACATTGTCTATGGTTAAATGAGCATACCAAAATTTCAACAAGATGAAGATATTTGGGAGAAATTTTCCTATCCATACTTCTACACCCTAAAGCAGAGGAACAAACAGAGGGAGTGGAACAAAACAACCCAAAATAAAAATAAAAATGACCTTGTGCACAAGGTGGGTAGGTTGACTATCCCATCCTTCGACGGATCTTCCAAGAGCACAACCAGAGCATGGGTGTAGAAGTTGGACACTTACCTCCAACTTAACCCAATGACCGAGGAAGAAGAGATTAATTATGCCACCCTTCACTTGGAAGGAGAATCTCATGAGTGGTGGTACCATGGGCTGATGACATTGGGGCACACTTGTATCACTTCATATGTAGACTTCACTCAGATTTTGATGGACATGTTTTACAAGAAGGACCCTGAGGTACACTTCAGAGAGTTGGCACAGTTGAGACAGATAGGTACACCAGTTTCATACATCACATATTTTTAGAGGATGGTAGTCATGGTGACAAATATTTCTCAGCAATGGTTGGTGATGATGTTCATGGAGGGTCTATCTGAGCCCCTAATAGGATGGGCGAATGCATTTAGACCAATCATGCTCTAGGATTCCATCATTAAGACTCGGGACATGGAAGACACAACCCCCAAGAAGACATCGACATAGAAGGGCCAGGTGTCAAAACCTCCCCAGAAGACAAGGATAAGGAAGGAAAGGTTGGATGAGGAAACACATAAAGAACTAAGGAGGAAGAATATTTTCTACAATTGTAAGGAACAATGGGAATCAGGTCATCGATGTAAGGTAAAAGGTAAAGTCCATTATAATGAGGTAGTTTCCAATGAGGAGGATGATGACGATGATGAGGGAATTGGATAGGATAGTGGTGATCCATCACACCTCAATGCTACAGAGTAGGCACCATTGCAGGATAACACCAAGGGAGTGACCATTTCCACACTTTCAGGAGTCTCTAAATATTACACCTTTGGGGTAAGAGGCATTATGCAGAGGCAGAGAGTTACAATATTGATTGATGGTGGGACCACCCACAACTTCATTGATGTTACAGTTGTCACTGGGAGACAAAGCCTTGCAGAGGAATTTGAGGGATTCAATGTGGTAGTAGAAGATGGGTGCAACATGGCGTGTACTCAGAGGATCAGGGGATTGGAAGTAACATTGGGAAACTATATGTTGACCAATGACTTTTACGTCGTAGATTTAACAGATACTCATGTGGTGCTAGGAGTTGAGCGTTTGTACTCATTGGGAGATATCTACATGAATTATCAGGAAACAAGGATGGATTTCTAGGACAAGGGTGGACAATGAGTCATCCTAATAGGCATGTCAATAGGTGCCCATGACATATTGCCTAACCAACGCATGGAGTCCCTTTTTAGACATAGGAATGTGTCTTGCGTATTATAGTTCTTGATCACCATGGAGAAGCCATCACAGGATCACCAACATTACCATGCAGATGTCCAAGCATTGCTTGGAAATCATGAAAGAGTGTTTGAACCATTACCAGAAGGGAGACCACCTGAAAAAGGACTTGAGCATGTCATTGATCTAGAAGAGGGGTCGGAGCATGTGATCACCACACCCTACAGGCATTCGAAGAAGTTCAAGGATGAAATAGAGAAGGGTATAAAGGAGTTGTTGGAGATGGGACACATCAGGCCTAGTTATATTCCCTTTGCTTCTTTAGTTGTATTAGTGAAGAAGAAGGATGGAACTATGAGGATGTGCATAGACTACAAGGCATTGAACAAGAAGACCATCAAAAATTGATACCCAATACCCTAGATTGATGAGATGATAGATGAGATGCATGGGGCAGTGTACTTCTCAAAGGTTGATATGTGATCAAGATACCACTAGATTCGGTCCAGAGAGGAGGATATCCATAAAAAATATTCAAGTGTCACTATGGGCACTATGCGTTTCTAGTCATGCCCTTCAGGTTGAATAACGCACCAGTTACCTTTCAGTCATGAATGAACCATATATTCAACAAACAGTTGAGGAAATCATTACTGGTGTTCTTTGACGATATTGTAATATACTATAGAACATGGGAGGAACATTTGAAGCTTGTGGATGAGATTTTCACCATTATGAAGGAGCGGTCACTTTTTTCAAAGGAGGAAAAATGTGATTTTGAGTTGACATGGGGCACATGGTTGGTTTTGAGGGAGTAAAGGTGCATTAGGAGAATATCCAGACAATATTAGATTGGCCCACACCCAGATCATTCACATATCTATGAGGATTCTTCAGGATATGCAACTATTATAGGCATTTTGTGAAAGTATTTTCACAATTGGTTGTGCCATTGACATACCTTACCAAGACAGGGGTGTTCTGATGGTCTGAGGATGCACAGGTGGAATTCGACAGAATGAAGAAGATGATGAGAATTTTCCTAGTATTATCACTCCTAGATTTCACGTAGCCTTTTGTCTTGGAGTGTGATGCATCCAGTGAGGGGATAGGAGCAGTATTGATGCAGAATCGACACCCGATAGCTTTTGAGAGAAGAAAGCTAAGAGAGCCATAAAATATCTATCCAATCAATGATAAGGATATTTTTTCCATCATGCATGCATTGGCCAAGTTTAGAAAGTACATGGTAGGAAGACGCTTTGTGGTTAGGATTGACCACAACAACTTGAGATGTTTCTTCGAGCAGTGGAATCTGAATGAGAGGTGGAAGAAATGGGTGAGTAAGGTGCAGGCATATAATTTTTACTTTGAGTATGTAAAGGGGAAGAAGAAAATAGTTGTTGATGCCTTATCTAGGAGACCTGCAACCTTCTCCATGACAGAGATCTTAGCAGACTAGAAGTCCATTAGTTTGGTGGAATGCTCCAAGAATACATTCACCTGTGAGCTGATGGAGGGGAGTATTCAGGATTATAGGTAAATAGTAGTGGATGACATCATCTACTACAAAGACATGATCTATCTTGTCCCCAAGTTCAAACTCAAAGACAATATTTTGAGGGCAGTACATGACGCACCACTGGCAGGGCACCAAGGGTATTTGAAGACCTATAGGAAGGTGAGGGAGAGTTTCTCCTGGAAGGGTCTCAAGGAGGATGTACTTTGTCATGTGAGGGAGTGCATGAAATTTTCAGTAGAACAAGTCAAAATTTACGCATCCTGCGGGACTACTTCAACCATTATCGTTTCTGGAGCAGAAGTGGGATAACATTTCCATGGACTTCATTACAGGGTTGCCAAAGGTACGGGACAGGGACTACATCTACATGGTGGTGGATAGATTGACTAAATATGTGCACTTCTTTTTCATTCCTTCATAGTGCAACACATCTCATGTAGCATATCTATTCTTCAGAGAGGTGTTAAAACTACATGGTCTTCCAAGGAACATAGTCAGTGACCAGGATAGCAAGTTTCTCAATGCATTTTGGTAGGAACTATTCAGGTTATTCGAGACATAGTTGAAACTTAGTACTAGATACCACCCCTAGACAGACGAACATACTGACAGACATATTGAAGGGTACCTGAGGAACTATGTGTCAGGGAAACAACAGTCATAGATAAAGTGGTTTCATCTCAGAGAGCATTGTTACAATACCACTCATCACATGTCCATCAGGATGAGCCCATTCAAGGAATTGTATGGCTATGATGCCCCATCCTTTTTGGATCTAGAGTTTGGGGAGAGAAGATCTCCCAAGGCCAAATATTGGTTGTAGGAAAGCCTAGACATCTTGAGGGTCCCGAAGGAGAATTTGTAGGGTGCTTAGAATCAATAGAAGTTGTATGCAAATAGGCATAGGGTGGAATGCAACTTTGAGGTTGGGGACCTAGTCTTTCTCAAGTTGCATCCTTATAGACAATCGTCACTAAAGAAGAGTGGTGCAAATAAGTTGAATTTTCACTTTTATGGACCCTACAAAGTGATCAGGAGAGTTGGGGAGGTAGCCTACGAGATGGAGCTACCATAGGGTAGCAGTATCCACAACACCTTCCATGTATCATGCCTAATAAAGGCATTGAGATAGTAGGTCATTGCCTCAACAGATATTCCTCCACTAGATGAGAAAGGGAAGTTAGTTCTAGCTCCCAAGAGGATTTTTTATGTCAGGGAGTGGAGGTTGAGAATCAGATTCATTCGAGAGTACTTGATCATATGGAGAGGATTGACCGTAGAGGATTCTACTTGGGAAGGAGAGAAAATATTACAACACCCTGATCTGGAGTTGGTTGAAGACAAGAAATCTTGGGAAGGGAGGACTGTAATGTCCCCTTCCAATTGATCATGACGGAGGATAACCTAATAGCCTATATGAATCCCATAGGTTATAGTCAGTAAGGACAAGGGAGTCAAGGAGGTTTATTTGGTATCACTGGGTTAAAATAATGACAAATACTGAAGTGAGATTAAATAAAAATAAATAATTATATTTAAATGAAATTGGAGGAAAAATAAAGTGAGGGTTTTATTTGGTCAAAAAGGGGAAAGATATACAAGACTCGGAGGAAGGATAAATAGAGGGGTAACCCTTCTCTTTGGAATTGTTATTTGATCTCTCATTTTGGAGTGCTCTTGCATCCATTGTTTTGTTGGGGCTTAGAAAAGCCCCTCCACTACTGCAGTTTGGTTTTGTTGGTGCAATACCCACCCTATCTAGACAAGAGGGGATTCCACCTAGGATGTCCATTGGAGATTCAGTTTGAGGTTTATGTTCATTTGGAGGTTTACGGAGATTTTTCGGAAGAGACCGATCCATAATTTTACAGGTGACAGGAGGGTTTAAGAGAAACCATGGTTGAGGGAATCCCCGCGGGTTGAGTACAGGGTATACCATGAGGCCCCACTAGACATCCAACAGTCGTCCTGTGAGGACCTCTACAATCAGAGTTGCAACATGCCCTTTGGATCAGGTACACGAGGGTTATAGGAGGGATTGGAAGTTTTCTCACAGAGTGGACATTACTAGAGAAAAGTGTTTGAAGCAGTGGACATAATTGATTGGCATCATTCTAGGTTTCTTTGTATTATTTATGTTAGTATATTTTGCAGTTGCCTTGCAACCACTAGACCCGTGTGTTTAGGGGTATTTTGCAACTATTATTATAACGATTAGATATATTTGTATTTCTGAGATTTTGGGGGTTTCATATCATAATAATATGCCATGGTTATCTGCTTTATTTTCTATGTAATGGATGCATGCAATATGTTTGACAATATTCCTATATGAGAAAACTTTTTGTAAGGAGTTAACAACAGCTTAATGCAAAGTATTTGACACATTTACACAAGGATAAATAACAATTTCCGGATAGTAAACATAGTATTCCTACCTAGCCTAGTTGGGGACATTACAGTGAAGGCCAAGTAGGTGTTGCTAGAATCCGTAAAGGATCACTTGATACCACACATTGTCGAGAATAAATCTGCCAAGGAAATGTATGATTCTTTGGTGAGTCTATACCAAAACAAGAATATAGGCAGGTTGCTACATTTAAAGCATCGACTTCAAGATGCCAGGATGTCCAGTGAGGACACAATTGTGAAATATCTTATGAATATTACACGGATCCAAGATCCCCTTGTATCCATTGGTGATATAGTATAGGATGTTGAGTTGGTGAATGTAGCATTAATAGGTCTTCCCAAATACTGGGAACCTTTTGTGCAAGGGATATGTGCAAGAGAGACAGTTCCAGGGTTTGATAGACTATGGATTGATTGTATTCAGGAGGAGACTTGTTTAGAGTCCATGGATGGTTTGAAGAGTATCCATGATGAGAACCTTGCTCTTTCCATCGAGGCAAGAAAGGGAAAGTTCATGAGGATTTTCGGTGGAGAGTTGACCACTCAATATGGAAAGAAGAAGAAGGACTTGAACAAAGTCAAGTGCTTTACATGTCACAAGTTTGGACATTATGCAGGTCAATGTCCACATAGGAAGAAAGAGGGGAACGAAGCACAACTATAGATAGTTTCGACGACAAAGACTCAAGTGGATGAGTTTTGAAAGAAGTTTGAATAGAGAAAGTTCTTACTTGTTTCCCAGACTTCCTTAGGAATCATATAAGCTAATGCATGGTTGATAGATAGTGGAGTCAAATTTCATATGACATGAGTATGAGAGGTGTTTGAGAGCTTCATAGAGTCTGACTTAGAGATGCATGTGGAACTTGGTATGGGGACCAAGCATGCAATGAAGGGATCTAGAACAATGTCATTCCAATTGGAGTTAGGAGGCACATTGAGAGTGATGAATGTGCTATGGGTGCCAGAACTCAAGAGGAGTGTGATCTCAGTTTTGGTGATTGAAAATAAGGGATTTGAAGTAGCATTCTAGGATGGAAAGTCATTGATCAAGCCCATAGGATATATCTTGGACAAATAATTTGTCTTTGGAGTTAGAGAGAGCAACTTGTATAGGCTAAAGGACAGCCTATGCAGGTAGTTGCGAGTAGTAGAGTGACAAAGAACAAGGAGAAGATAGATTCAAAGGTTGAGAAACTCAAATGGAGCTAGCCTTCAGGTTCATATGGGAAGGAGAAACCTTCCAAGTATGTCAAGGAGTCATGGTACGAGACTTCTAGGAGCATGTTCAAAGGCAGTGAGTTTTTGAAGATAGGTCAGGTCAAGATGGCATGGATAACTTCTGTGTCAAAGGGAGTAGCCAATCAGGTGTATTGGAGACAAGGCATGGTAGCGGATCTGGTAGAAAATATAGAGCCAACTCCAGGTGGGAGGAGTACCTTCCTTGTTAAGAGGGAGTGTTTATGTTAGTGGTAGCATCAGACAGGTACTTCTGCATTGGCATGTGTCTAGCATGTGGAAGTTGTTGAGAATATTCTAGTCTTGAGTTTACTTTAGTTAAATGGAATTAATTAAAGAAAGTGTTTTTATTAGTGAACTGATTTATTTAAGGAACATGCATAACATGCAACATGTAATATAAATCTTAAGTGGGTATGAGAAGTGATCTCAGTCATAGATCACTTTGGAGATTAGAAATATATTGTAAATCAAAATTATAAAAACAAGGATAGAAGAAGGAGGAAGACACTTTTGACAAGAGGTAGAGGTTGAGAGACTTTGGTGAGAGATCAAGGTCGAGGATAACAAAGAAGGAATTTTTCTAGAGTGAGGAGTGTAGAAGTGAAGAAGGACTTTTTCTAGAGTGAGGAGTGTAGAAGTGAAGAAGGACTTTTGCTTACACTAGAGTGAGGAGATCTCACAGGTTGGGTGAAGAGATTTCATCCAAGTATTGATGTAGAAATGGTTGGATCACAAAGGACACTTATTCAAGATCTTGGATAGGTGGAGAAGGAATTTCATCTAGAGGTCATATAAGTCAAGTAGGAGAGAGAACAAAGGTAGCCACAGGTGGGTTTCAGAGGATAGAATCCAGAGGAAAGTGTAGTGTCGTACGGAATTTTCCGTACGGGTGTTTCATACATGTACATGGGTCCTAGTGGAGACAATTGTGTATGTACATAGGTTTGTTGAAGTAAAATCATGTACACCTCAGGAAAAGTGCTAGTACATGGTCGTACATCAACACCATCATTGTCAGGTTTGTCTGTAGTGTATATTTCTCTTAGTGGGCCATTTTCCATGTTACGGGAAATCTAATTTGACCTTAATAAAAACATATTGGAACTATTTTTCCCTACGAGGTTTTTCCAGGGGTAGTTTACCCAAAAATATTAGTGTCTTGTGTGTGAGATTTTGGTTTTCTAGTTTATGCTTCCACTGCATGTTTAGTTGATTACTTTGTCGTTCTTTTAGTAGATAAAATGATTTTATTTTGAGCTAATTGTCGAGTGTTGAGTAGAGGATGAATATTAACATGGTATTAGAGCATACCAAGGGTTGTTAGAGAGTAAATCAATAATATATTGTGGAGCCACCTGCTCCCTATCCTCTATACGTCTGCTATTGCTGGAAATAACTCGTTTAGGCTGGCCCTGCAACCTATATAGGTTTCTCTCTCTTACTCCAAGAACCACTATTGACCTGAATCTAGATCCTTTGGGCACAAATAACACCTGTCCATCTCGAAAAAATATATGGTAGCCCTTCTTCTCAATCTATGAGACCTAGAGCACACTCCTTCTAAGTTCTGGCACCCATATCACATTAGTCACCCTCAACTTCTCTCCTGATTCCAACTGGAATCGTATTGTCCTAGTTCCCTACACTGCATGCTCGGTGCCCATACCAAGATCTACAAACATATCTGAGTTAGTCTCTATGATACTCTCAAACAAATCTTATGTGCTTTTCATATGGAATGAGGCTCTGCTATCCACCAACCAAGCACCATCACATGAGATTGTACCATAAAGGACGAAAACCAATAATAACTCCCTTTGAAGTCTATCTACAACCTCATCAACTTATTTTGTTGATGTATGCTTCCTCTTTCCCCCTTTCCTCCATAGTAGACAATGTGAAGCATAATGGCCATAATCATGACAAGAAAATCACTTGACCTTACTAAGGTCCTTCTTCCTTCCAGTATTTGGAGATTCCTCTTGCTCTGGAGAACCTCCTCCTCTACTCCTCCTAGT
>JASDQU010587010.1:0-23178 GCA_032191745.1 Picea mariana | reverse complement strand
AGAGATGGATATAAACAAAGAATCAAACATGGATGTTGAGTCCTCACATCCAAAAGAAGCTAGGGTCTGGATACCCAAAAAATGTATCCCACAAGCCCCGATTGTGCCTAGGTACGTCATCAAAACCACCAGGATAGGGGAGCATACGCAGTTCATGAGAGACCATGCCCTCATAGGAAAATTCCTAGGTCTCTGGCCCTCAGAAAAGGACCTATCTTGCTGGATCAAGGCATGGTGGAGCCCTAAGGGAAACTATGAGCTCCAGATGAGATCCAAAGGTTTCTTCATAGTATGGTTATCAAATTAAACCACTAATAATATTAATATTACCTCATCAAATTAACCCTAGATTTAACCTAGAATTTAATATTAACACCGTCGGGTTATCAAATTAAACCACTTAACCCATTAATTAACTAAACCACTATTAAATACTTTTTTGAAAAATCTCCTCAAATCTAGGGTTTCACTCTGCCGACCTTAGTTTTCCACCCGCCTCGTCATTATTTATTAGGGGTTCCTCTCTTATTTTTCCTCAGGCTTTTTTGTCCTGAAGATGGATCCTGTTGTGGATCCGAAACGTCGACAAGCTCTCAAAAGCACTGTGGTTCTTCCGACTTTTTTTGAACAAATATTCTACAACCTGGAGGAAAAGGACATGATCTTTGAAGGGGGACCGTATTTCTACAATTCGACTGGCCTCTACCTCTATTTCTGGACATACTACTTCTGCCCAGAAAAGGAAAACTTCACGTACGCACCGGTATGGATTCGCCTCTATTCCCTACCTCAAGAGTTATGGTTAGAGGAAATTTTACTGGGCATAGGCAACACCCTGGGAAAATATGTCAAATGTTCTGAAGCTACCAAACAGAGAAAATACACCTCTTATGCAAGGATATGTGTCTATATGAACATCTCCAAAGCTCTGCCAGGCACAGTTACCTTAGAACACCAAGAGGAGGAATGGGCCCAAACCATAGACTATGAACACATCCCTTTCTGATGTCTAAAATGCCATGAACATGGACACCTTTTCAGAGACTTCCCTCTCAATACACCCCCCCCCAAGAGGGAGGCTAAAGAGAAATCAAAGGAAGGATTTACCCAGGCTCAAAATCGAAGGAGACAAGTGTAGAAGAAGCCCACAACCAACAACAAAAAAAAGAAACCAAATAATAATTCATTTGAAGACCTTAACCGCCTCCCAAAGGCAGAAGAGGTGGAAAACCCCCACAAGATCGTGGGGAAAGATCCCAGCAAGCACAAGGAAGATCATCTGTCACAAGAGTATCAAACCCTAGTAAACCACACAGATCCATAGAATGACCCAGTCTCAGGGAAAGAACCAGAAAGAGAGGAAGACACAATCATGGAAATGGATGAGCAGGACCTAGCAGAAATTGACCTAGACAGGTTAGAAGAAGCACTCAACAAGAAGGATCTTCAAACCTTACCAGAGGACCAACTCAAGAAAATTCACAAAGTATTTATGGACTCATCAACAGGGGCTACATCCAGGTTGGGGATCAACACATACCCAAACCAAGATCCAAGAAAACACCCAAAAGAAAACAAGCAACAAGGCAAAAAATCGGCTCATCAGCTAATAAAGGAGGTGGGAAACTATATGATCAACTTGAGATAGATTCACAGGCTCTTAGAGAGCTCCTTTTCCCACCCACCAAATTGTTAACTATGAAGATCCTCACCTGTAATATCAGAGGCCTAAATGGAAGATCCAAACAAAGGATTCTTTGAAACTGCATCAACATGGAATACCCTGATATATTCATGATACAAGAGACAAAATGTGCAGGGAAAACTGCAGAATATATCATCAAAATATGTTGGCGTAACTGCAAATCGTATCAAATAGACTCAAAAGGGGCTTCAGGAGGCCTGGACATCCTATGGAATCCTACTATAGTCATCCTTGATCAAGGCTTCTCCACTCCATGCACCATCACAACACACTACAGAGCCATTGGTTCAGACAAGGAGGGAATGATCACAAATGCTTATGGACCGCAGAACAGCCAAGACAAAGACCGCTTTCTTCAAAGCCTGGCTTACCTAGGGTCCTTAGCAAAGGGAAAGTGATGGATAATAGGGGGAAACTTCAACATGATTCTCATGCTGGAGGAGAAGCGAGGGGGAAAAAAGTGCCTGGAGAAGGATAGTGAAAACTTCCAGGAACTCATAGAGAACCTCAAATTGGTAGATATTGAGAATAACAATGGCACCTACACCTGGACCAACAAAAGATCAGGTCAACAAAAAATAGCATGCATGCTTGATCACTTCCTCATCTCAGAAAATCTCCTTTTGGAAGGCCCCCTAGTAGATTCCAACATCCTCCCGAAGGCAGGTTCGGACCACTGGCCGATTCAGCTCTGGGTTGACACTATTGCCACCCATAAGATTAACCTCTTCAGATTTGAAATTTTTTGGCTCTCCCATCCAAATTTCCAGGAGCTAGCCCGTCACTGGAGGAGCACTATGGAAACACAGAGGGGTACAAAAATGTATTGCTTCCACCAAAAACTCAAACATTTTAAACAACATGTGTGCAAATGGAACAAAGAAGTCTTTGGGAACATTTTCCAGGAAAGGAAAATACTGGAACAAAAACTAGAGAACCTTCAGGGACAATTCATTCATGCAGGATACACAATCACTCAACAACAGGAGAAGAGTGAACTCAAAAGGCAACTAGAAGAAAGACACAAGCAGAAAGAAATCCTATGGAGATAGAAATCTCAGGTTCAATGGCTCAACGAGGGAGAGAAAAACACCAAATTATGCCACCGCTCTATGATCCACAAACACCTTATCAATCGCATAATGAAGTTGGATGACTCACAAGGAAACACCCTGTTAACTCATCAAGAAATAACACACGAGTTGACGAACTTCTACAAGGATATCCTCTCAGAACCCACGGAGGACCGCACCTTAGCAATAGAGAAGGTGACCCAAAATATCCCAACTATAATCACCCAGGAACAAAATGAGGCTCTCATGACACCAATAACGCAAGAAGAAGTAGATCAGGCTATTCAAGAGTTACCCACAGGCAAGGCTCCAGGTCCAGATAGTTTCACAACATATTTCTTCCACTCCTATTGGCCAATGTTAAGGGAGGAAGTGTGGCAACTAGTGAAGGAATCACACAGCTCAGGCAAGGTTCTTCCAACACTAAATTCCACTTTCCTCAACCTAATACCCAAAGAAGAAAGAGTCACAAATCCGAAGAACTTCAGACCCATAGCTCTTTGCAACATGATTTACAAAATCATTTCCAAGGTCATAGCTCTAAGACTCAAGCCAATTATACCCTTCATCATCTCCAAGGAGCAATCAAGATATGTCGAAGGAAGTAAAATCATGGATAGCGTCATACTTTTCCATGAAATCATTTACTTTCTCAAAAGCACTTGTACTCCAGGTATGCTTCTAAAACTTGACCTTTCAAAATATTTTGACAAATTAAGCTGGCAATACATGAAAGCGCTCCTATCGGCTTTTGGTTTCAACAAGGATTGGGTCTCTTGTATAATGAACCTCAATTACTCAACCTTTTTCTCAATCCTCGTCAATAGTGTCCCATATCAACCCTTCTCCCCCTCAAAAGGAATAAGGCAAGGTGACCCTCTCTCCCCTTTCCTTTTTGTCATAATGGCCGAAGGTCTAGGACGTTATATCAAGGCCTCAATTCAAAATGGATCCCTCCAAGTCCTCCCTCTTCATGGATTACAACCGTCAACCTCCCACATCCAATTTGTTTATGACACACTACTAATGAACACCCCCACCACGTAAGAAGAAATTAAACTAAACTCCATCCTCTTCGATTTCAGCGAAGCCTCTGGCACCACCTTTAATCTGGCTAAATCGAAGCTCTTATTTTTTAATACTCCCATGGCAATCCAACAACACCTTTCTCAAATTCTGAATACCCATGTCTACACTCTACCCTCTCGCTACTTGGGACTCCCTCTTTCTGACTTAGCAGCCAAAAACAACTCCTGGGATTCGCTCCTACTCTGCATCACCAACCGTCTTAGCAACTGGACCTTTCACTCCCTCAACCTTCCTGCCATAATCGTTCTCTTAAAGTCAGTCCTCCAAGACATCCCAGCTTACCTCTTCTCATCCCTAGTGGCACCCCAATCAGTCATAAAGAAAATAAGGAACCTGCAAAGAAACTTCCTATGGCATGGGCACAACCTGAACAAAACATGGGCCCTATTCAGCTGGGACAAAGTCTGCAAGCCCAAATCTTCAGGTGGTCTGGGCCTCTGGGACCTTGGAAAATTAAATAGCACCATGGGAGAAAGAATTTGGTGGAGATGGCTCAAAACACCAGCAGAGATCTGGGAAAAACTCTGGAAATGCAAATATGCCCCAAATATGCACCAAAGTCAACTTATAAGAATGCAGGAGAAAATTTAGGGCTCCAACATTTGGAATGCATCCTGGAAAAATTGACCACTCATATAGGAACATGCTTTCTAGGAAGTTCACAATGGCCAGAATGCCCTATTTTGGACGAATTCCTGGAAGCAAAATCCACCCCTTCAACTAGAAGAAAATCTACATTCCTACGAAAATCACATTCAAGATCTTTCCACTCTCAAAGTAGCATATTTGTGGATAGATACCCCAAGCAACTCTCCCTAGTGAAGTTGGAAATCTACTCATCAGGAACTCCAAGTGGCTATGGACTGTGACCTGCAGCATTGGAAACAAGCTACAACCCAAATGCGAATCTAGAAAATCACAGACCAAGACATTCTTAGATGGGGATACACACCTCATGGAAGATTTACTCTCAAGAAGGGATACACTCTTTAGGAGAAATTCCACAATCTACAGAAATATAGCATCTGGAAAACAATATGGAAATCAAAATTGTTACACCTCAATATTGCTCACTTCGATAAGTGTCGTAAGTGTCGCATGTTCCTCTCGACTATCGCAAGTGTCACAAACATCAAACAAAGCACACTGCCATGATGACGACACCAAGGAGACATCTAGAATAACTCAGACACTTGATTTGGAGGAAGGAGAATGATTAATTGAAGTCAAGGAACTCTTATCACCTGAAAGGAGCTCTTAAACAAGGATTTTGAAGGTGAGTGCTCCTCTGTATCAGCCTTAGGAGCGCTGGCGCTCCCCTATAAGGTATCAGGGAGCGTTATAATTCCCAACTGCCCCTCTGAAGGAGCGTTATCCATCCTTGGAGCGCTGGCTCTCCCCTCAAGCTTCCTAGGGAGCGCTATAGCGCCCTGATGCCCCTTTTGAGGGAGCGCTGTCTAATCTGGGTAGTGGTTGGCCCATTGAGGAGAATAAGGGGAGGATATTTCAATTTTGGAAGGAAGTTGTACTTAAATTCTTAGTTCAATAAGAAGATCCTTGATCTAAGGAGGGTATTCCTTAACTTGTTCTAAAGATAACTCAAGAGGTTAAGCTTCTCTTAACCTATATAAGAAAGCTCCATGATGGTGAGAAGGGGGGAAGAATTGCTAGCATGAAACCTATGATCTCATAGGGAACACACAGTCAGCCAAAGGAGAGTGATCAGTGAAGCTGCTATCATCCAGGTCGTGGATCTTTCGAGCAAGGGTTAGACAAAGGGGACTTGACGAAGTTGTCGCATTCGCATCTACAATTGTAAGTATTGTTGTTGTTATTCTCATTAATATGACACGCTTGGCCTGTTTCTTTCTAGTTTGTGTCTAATATTACATGAACTTGTCATTGATATATAGATCTATTTTCAAGATAATATCAATAGAGTAGGAAGTGGTCATACTTTGTTTGTCTACAAGACTCATCGAGGAGCGAGAGTTTGGAGCTCAACTCAGAGCGTGCAGGGACAAACGTTGATAAAGATGTACTTCTGTTCTCCTTCCTTTTGATTCATTAGTTTGTATAGATTTGAAAGGAAGTTAGTGTCCACATTAAGCACTTTCTGTCTTAGTGTTTAGGGTCTAGCTCTTTGAGGCAATCTACCTGTCCGCAGGGAGATTTTCCTACAACAGAAACTGGCGACTCCACTGGGGAGTCCTCAAATCGGAACTTCTTGTTTTGATTTCTCCTCATAGACCTTGTCTTACTCCTTGATTGTTTTCAGACCTGGTTCACCCCCTTTTGATTGATTTCATGAGCTGATTGACTCCCTACCCCATCACACTCAGCTTGATTGTCGAGACTGAACTGCAATTTTTGGATTTTTGACACTTTTAGGAGCTTTCTGAACCTAATGCCCTTGTCCCTGTGTTAACAGAGCACCAGTGCTCCATGGGTGACTTACACAGAGCACTATAATGCTCCTTGCCCTTGACAACAAAGTGCCAACCCTCTTTTGGCCAAAAATCCTTCCAGAATTGTTTTTTTTTCCAGGGTTTTACCTCTGTGTTTCTCTTGCTGGGTCACCCTGTGAGTCAATGCTTCTTCCTTTCCAGCTTTGACATCTGTCTTTTTGAAGAAAAAAAACCTTACTGTTTAGATCATGTAGCCTTCTTCACTGTTGTTTTTGAGTTTTTCTGCTGTTTGGAGTTTGAAACCCATGCATTGTCTTTCTCTCCTTTTTGACTGAGCGAAAAACTCTGGTGAAGGTCATCAGAGGACTACGGATCTTTTCATTTGGTTTTAGTTAAGGTCATTGTTCTTCGACATTTCTTTTGGTGTGAAGTTCTTGATTTTTCCTTGATTGTTTCTTTTCTTTTGCTTCTTGTTTTGATCACAGCGAGAGGGTGTATTATTTGTACGATTCTTGCTTGTGTTGGTCTGATTTTCATTGATCCAAAAAGATAATTAGCAAGACAAGCATTGTTTTGAATTAATCATTATTCATATACAAATGATAAAGAAACATATTCATAATTGATTTTGCATATTAGAAGGTATCTCAAAAGTTTTAGCACCACATCGGATTTGATTTGAAGAAAATTTGTTTGTGGACATTCCTTATTAGTGCTTGTTAGTGAAAAGAACTTTCTCTCTCCCTTAGATAGATGTTCATCGAAAAGAAATCACTGCTTATCATCTTTGATTCATTTTTTGGGACTGAGTCATAATTCCATCCGTTTCACTTCCATGCACCCCTTTTGAGTAAAGAACAGCTACAAAATGAATGCTAATTAAAAATTATCTAGAACATTTTCTTTTCTAGGATCCTCCACCAACAGTAGACTAGGCTTAGTACTTTGGATTAGGCTGTGAGCATAACTCTGCAAAGTTTTCGAAACAAACATTAACATCCTGAGTTAGGGAGAGTCAAATCCAATTATCGTATAAGTCTGCCTGGGATCCCCCTCTCACACAGGGGTTATGCACGAGGTCGCATTCGGGTAAGTTATGGAGATTATCCCTCCGTGGTTTGACTGATTGTAGTGGTCAAATCATATTATGGGGATCGCTTAAAGGTAAATCCACAATTACTGCGTGGAAGCCTTTTAGTTGATTTCGGGCTAGATACCCTGCCCGTACGTTCGGATCGGATTGTCGACTATACCCGCCCAGGGGATGACTGCGAATTGGTAACCTTATTGGCCATAATCTTTAGGGTCTTACACAAGGTGACAGTGAAGGGAAGTCTCATTGTACCTGGAGCAGACATTGGTCAGACTCACTCGGGCTCCTTGGAGGGTAAATCCACAATTACTGCATGGAAGCTTGCACCAAGGCGTAAGTCCGTTAAGCAGGTCGCCATTGTAACTGTTCCACCATATCCCCGCCCCTTCTCGACTTGATCACGCGACGTTGGATTTCATCACCAACTAGTACGGTCATCGAGAGAAGGTCCTATTTGATTGGTTGTGATTCTTAGATTCTGTTAGTGTATGCTGTTTATTTTCGGTAGTTGGCCATAGATCTTTTTCGCCGACTCTTTTTTTCCAACATCGACCCTCCACGCCATTCGTGGAGGCTACAGGGACTTCCTCCAGAAAATATGGAAGGGAACACCCCTTTACCCCCTCATTCTACGGAGGAATATCCTCAATAGAGTGAGGTTCAAGATACTACAACTTCCCAAGAAGAAGTTCCCACTCCTTTAGAGAATTTTTGAATTGTTTCAGAGTCTCCGGAAGCTTTCCGCATTCCGGAGGGATATGAACAACATGTCCTCCAACTGAATTCAGTTGGTGAATTTGTCGTCGTCAATCCTTCTGACATTCTGGCTGGGTCTCGTTCAAACCCTTTATCCAATGACCCCTTTTGGACTGCAGACATTGTTCGAAGTCCACCGCGCATGGTGCAGGATCTTTATGGAACAGGCATGGGTGCTGACGCACCTATCGCCTACACCGTACCCCTAAACCATTTTACCGGTACCACCATTTTTACGGCTACACCATCCGCTGGTCCGAACACATCGTCTGTTGGCCCAAGGTCTACTTTTCCTCTCCAGACGACCCATTCTACAATGGTCCCTCACATTCCGACCATTCCCGCCGGTAACACCGTGGTTAGCCAAGCTGCTGTTGGCACACCAGTAACACCAAGACCTACATCATCACTCCCTTTTGGGTACGCATTGAATTTTTCCACTGGCACTACTACCCAAGTTATGCCGGGAAGTTCCATACCTACCCAACAACCCAGAGGGACCAGTCTTGGTAGTCTTAACCCATTTGGCAATACCGGTCAGTCATTTGCATCTGGTTCTCAAATCTCAAGAACTCTACCTCAAGATGGGGGGCATCCTCCCACCGGAAGACAACTTCCATTTGGGGGGCACCCCCATGCTGGGGGGCAGCCTCAATCCGGAGCCTACCATCAACCATATGGACAAAATGTGTCTCCCACGCCTAATCCGTGGAACATCCCTTTTCTAGGGAATCCACAGTTCTCGGCAGGACAAAATTCTCAATCTCCACAACAACCCCTTTATGGACAAACGCCAAATCCAACTTATAATCCTCAAAACCCATCCGGTTATCCTCCGCTCGCACATGTTTCTCAAAACACCTCAAATCCTATGTACCCTGGTCAACACCAACCTCATACAAGAGGGCCCACTAGTTACAATTATCCGCATAACCCAGTGTATGGCCCTACTGGTGTCCCCATGCCACACCGACATTACCCACAGGTTAACCAACAACTACCTTTTCTAGTGACCCTGGACCTTCCAGACTTGTCTCGGTTAACGAATAATTTTATTTATCATTCTCCGGTTTGGCCAGCTATTCCAGCTAAACTTCCTTCTGATATCCCAAAATTCGACGAAAAGTCCGGAGAAGACCCAAACAACCACGTGATGAATTTCCATTTGTGGTGTTCATCCAACTCCCTCATGGACGATTCTGTACGTTTGCGTCTTTTTCAACGAATGCTTACGGGTTCTGCAACAAAATGGTATATTGAACTACCACGTGCCTCTTTTCACGATTTCAACTCCCTCGCCATGTCCTTCCTCACACACTTCCAACTACCCATTTGATATGAGATGGGTACTAAACTATTGACCTCCCTTCGTCAGACAACCTCCGTACATATCTCCGATCATATCCATGAATGGAGATGACGACGAAGGCTAATCAAAGTGGTCATTCCTGACCAATTATTGGTGGAATGGTTCACTAAATCATTGTTACCCCAGATTGCTCATGATGTTGCCATGGGTGGTGTGGTCACTGAAGAAGAAGCTATTGCCCGAGCTCAGTACTTAGACTTGGTCTATTCACAGTTTGGTACTCTGTACAAGTTGATACCGAATGCTACCCGTGCCACTAATGATCCATCCAAACCATCGTCTGCCTCACACGCAGATGGAGTTATTGGCTCTGTCAAAACCCAATCTACTTCCCAGTCGACTGGAACAACTCAGCAGCCTGTTTCGACGGCTTCTCCCAGTCCTACTGCACCCTCTTCTACCCCCCCTCAAACTCAAGTCTCTGAGGTGAATGCGGTCCAATCGACCCCTTCACAGCAACTTGGAGGAAAGAAGAAAGAGAGAAATAAACCAAAGAAAAACAACAACAAAAAACAACCAAAAAATCAACCTCAAACCCCTGTTGTCGAGAAACAACCACAACGAAAACCGAAATTCCCATGTCTCATTTGTGGTGATGACCACTACACTCGAGACTGTCCACATCGCGATGAAGTGGCCAAGATTTTCAAGGTAAATTCACAACCCGCTATGCTTACTCAGCCTTTTCCACAGCAGCAATCTTTGGTTTCCCAAACCCCCGCCGCAGGGGGCAGTTCCAACCAATCCCATGATGAGGCCTCGACAAGTGCCCACATTTATATGTTCAACGGGGTTAATCTGACCACTCGCTCTGCAACATATGACACACCAGTTAAACCTGATAAGTCGAAGACTACTAATGGTTCCGTACCAGACCCGTTACCACCTTCCGTTAGTCCTCCATCTTCCAGCCCTCCATCCGAGCCACTTCAGATTGAGAAACCTTCGTTTGACTCCATTTTACGCCCTCCTAAGAGAACCATCCAGAAATCTACCTTTAATCCCAATTCACGGGCTGCCCAAAACTACAACATTGTAGAAGATCTGGCTCAAGCACCGTGTGCTATGTCCGCCTTGGAAGTTCTACAACACTGTCCTAGCCAATGTAGAATTCTCTTAGCTGCTATCGGTGCTTTTGATCCTGAGTCATCAAATAACCTCATGTTTAATCTGGATGATCATCAACCCTGGCTCTCCCACCAGTTAGCTTTTCAAATCGATGTTGTTGTTCACAATCAACAAATCCACCGAACTATCTTGGATGAGGGAGCCTCTACTTGTGTGATGTCTGTAGCTTGTTGGAAAGGATTAAAATCACCTACCCTTAACAAATCCCCTACGATGTTACGCGCTTTCAATGGATGAGGTTTTCATCCTCACGGATTATTACAATCCTTAGCCGTTCAGTTGGGCAGCAAAACTGTTACCGTTTATGTCGAGGTAATCGATGCCCCCCTCGATTACAACCTACTACTTGGAAGAAGTTGGTTCTACGCCATGACTATCGTCGCCTCGTCAGTGTTTCGATGTGTGCAATTCCCCCATCAAGGCAAAATTGTCACTATCGATCAACTTGATTTCTGTACACCTGACGCTCGCGTCCCTATCACCAACAACATTCCTTTTTTGGGAGACCACCCAGTTACGTATGAAAGAATTGGTGTTGGCTTGTTGAAAGATTCTAGCCTTATGGGTACTTTCCCTACACCACTTCCACCTACCACGCATCATATTGCCGCCTTCAATATGATCTCAACTATGCTTTATCAATCCTTGGAATCACCTGATCCCTGGATTGTACCTAGTCCTCTGGAATTCGATGTGCTCGGTGACACCATGCCACTTAGCCCAGCTGAGGCTGCATACGTAGCTATTTAATCTGCCTCTCCCTCTATGGACAACCCACATTTGTTGGCACCTGATGCCTACTCAGTGCCCTCATGGTTGGATTCCCTATCGTCTGTCGTCGATTACATTTCCCAAGTTTTCCCTTCTGACGAATCTATTATGGAAATGCTTAATATTGACGACCTACCTTGGGATGATAACCATCATCGATCCTATTTTCTTCTGCCTTTGGAAGAAATTCACCAAGACATACACTCTGTCTTCCCTCCCGATGTTACCGATGCTCCACAATCTCCCATCCTCACACAAGATACTCTTTCTGAGGGGAATATGGGTAACATCTCTGCCATGATCGTTATTGATATTTAGATCAAATAAGGTGTCATGGAAAACATTAACCTTGGTGCTAATTGCACACCCGAAGAAGTGGTCTCTTACACCGCTTTGTTTAAATAATTCTGCGATGTCTTCGCTTGGAGCTACGAGGAAATGCCGGGGATCGACCCTTCAATCGTCGTGCACGAAATCAAGACTTACCCTGAAGCGAAACATGTTCGACAAAAGCTTCGTCTGGTTCATCCCAAGAAAATCGCAGCTATAAAGGCAGAAGTTGAGAAACTTCTAAAATCTGGCTTTATCTATCCCGTCCCTTTGACAGAATGGGTCTCCAACCTTGTTCTAGTTGCCAAAAACAAGGGACCATTCGTGTTTTTGTCGAATATCAGGATCTCAACAAAGATTGTCCCAAGGACAACTACCCTATGCCCTTCATCGACCAAATCATCGATAATTGCGCAGGGAGCGTAATCTTCTCTTTCATGGATGGATTTTCTGGGTATAACCAGATTGAAATCTTACCTGCTGATCAACATAAGATAGCCTTTATCTGCCCATGGGGTACTTTAGCCTATCGAAAGCTACCTTTTGGCCTTAAAAATGCTGGTGCTACTTTCCAGTGGGCCATGTCGTACGCTTTCCACAATATCAAGCATATCGCAGAGCCTTACCTCGACGATTTACCCACCCACTCATCCAATCGATCCAATCACATTGATCACTTACGAGTGATTTTTCTTCGATGTCGGTTCTACCGTATTCGCTTGAACCCACATAAGTGCATTTTTGCTGTCGAATCCGGTCGAATCCTCAGTTTCATTGTCTCCAAAGATGGGATCATGGTGGATCCCTTAAAGATTAAGGCCATTCTAGCCTTGCCCCCACCTACAACCTTAACCCAACTCCAAAGTTTGCAAGGCAAAGCAAACTTCCTTCTCCATTTCATCTACAACTACGCCGAGATAACTAAAGGATTCATGCGGTTACTGCAAAAAAACACCCCTTTCATCTAGGATGACACCGCCCAATGGTCATTTGATGCTCTCAAGCATGCCTTGACCCACGCACATTTGTTGCACCCTCCGAAGTATACAAAGGACTATATCCTTTACTTGGACGCCTCCACTTCCACTATTGCAATGCTGTTAGTTCAGGAGGACCCCAACGGTGAAGAACATGTGATTTATTACCTGAGCAAGAGTCTATCTGGACCCGAACTCTGATATTCACATGTCGAGAAACTGGCTAAGGCAACCGTCATCACTATCCATAGATTCCGCCATTACATCTTATTACGC
Source organism: Picea mariana (assembly GCA_032191745.1). Taxonomy (NCBI): domain Eukaryota; kingdom Viridiplantae; phylum Streptophyta; class Pinopsida; order Pinales; family Pinaceae; genus Picea; species Picea mariana. The sequence continues at coordinate 10,203 of JASDQU010587010.1, read as the reverse complement.
ACCACCACGGTGATTGCGGACTCCAACCCCATGTACCACGTCTTGACACGTCAAGTACTTGGGGGGAAATATTCCAAATAGATCGTCATCCTTCAGGAATTCGATCTTAAATTTACGAAGTCCAAAGCCAAAAGGTCCCTGGTGTTTGCAAAGCTTATCTGTGCTCTCCCTCGTGCCGATGAAGACATCAAACCTAGAGATCCTCTCCCCAATGAATCTCTTTTCCTCATCAGCACCTTTGATCCTTGGTACGGAGACACCCTCCTTTACCTTCAAACCCAATGCTTTCAACCTAAAATTTCTCGTGAAGAGCATCGACGTATTCATCACCACTCTCGTCGTTATCTTATCGTCGGCGACATCTTGTATTGCCATGGTATTGAAACTATCCTTCGACGATGTCTAGTTCACGAGGAGGCTGAACGCGTTCTGAACGATTGTCACCTTGGTGCCTGTGGCGGTCACCTTTCCGGAATGGCCACAGCCCAAAAAATCCTACGTGCCGACTACTTTTGGCCCTCGATTTTCAAAGATTGTATCGAGGCAGTAAAAAATGCCCACCCTACCAAGTCTTTAACAAGAAGGCATGTACCCACCCTATTGCGCTGCACCCCATTATCACCATCGGCCCCTTCACCAAGTGGGGTATCGATTTCATGTAGTGTAAGCCTACCTCAGCTGTGGGGCACGGTTATATAATCGTCACTGTCGACTACTTTACCAAATGGGCTGAGGCTATGCCTACCTTCCTAAACGATGGTCGTACCACAACTCTGTTTCTTTTCAACCATATCATAACTCGTTTTGGTGTACCACACGCCATTTTCACTGACCACGGTGCACACTTGAACAACCAGATGATGAGCGAACTACATGTCAAATTGGGTTTTCGCCATGAAAACTCATCCCCTTACTATCCTCGGCCAACAGACAAGTTGAGGCCATCAACAAAGTCCTAAAAACCATGATCCAATGCATGGTAGGGGAAAACAAGACATCGTGGCATCTACAACTTTTCTCCGCTCTCTGGGTTTATCGCACTTCTGTGAAAACCGCAACCAGATTTACTCCTTTCCAGTTGGTGTATGGCATTGAAGCCATTCTACCAATCGAGTGCGAGATTCCATCATTGAAACTCAAAGTAGAACTCCTACCCCATACTTCTGCTGAAGAAGAACGCTTCTTGTATCTATCCAAGCTAGACGAAACACATCATTATGCCGCTCTCGTTAATGAGCACATCAAAAACGAATTAAAAATCAATACGACAAATCCATCCATCCTCGGACTTTTGCAGAAGGAGACTTAGTCCTCGTTTATGACCAAGCTCATGAAAAATTGGGGACAGGTAAGTTAGAACCTCTGTGGCATGGTCCTTACATCGTGAAGCATGTTCTACACAGAGGTGCCTACGAATTAGTAGATTATGATGGAATTTCCCTAGGAGAGCCCCGAAATGGGATTTACCTTAAAAAGTACTATGCCTAGATCACCTAGCATATGTACTTTGTACATTATTGTATTTTAGTTTGGTGTGTCTATTTCTTTCGCGTGCTCGAATCTTTATCGTTGCCACTCATGACTGTGCTTGTTTTTTCATGCGCAGATGATGTCTTCCTTTCCTATATTTTTCGGGTTTGCGGATGGCGCTAGTCGACATACCCGGAACATTGCTTCGGCAACATGGGTTATTTACCAATTTGACGAGGTGGTGAGTTCAAGAGGTATCTGCTTAGGACCAACAACCAACAACATGGCAGAATGTCACGCTGTCATTGGACTGTTGACCCAAGCCTTCTCCCTAGGTGTCTCTCATATCATTGTTTACTTAGACTCCCAACTCGTGATCTATCAACTCAACCGTATCTACGCTATCCGTAATCCTATCCTGCTACGTCTCCACCTGCAAGTTCATCGTCTTGAACGAATGTTCGATTACATTGAATATAGACACATTCCAAGAGAACTCAACAATGTTTCGGTTTCGTTAGCTAATTACATCATGGATCAGTATCTTGCCCACATATAAGATTTAAGGAAAGAAAAATTGTACATCACATGTAAATTAAAACACATCACAGACATCATCATGTACAAATCATTGGCACTGTAAAAAACTCGAAACTCGAAATCATTGGCACCGCTAGTGTTATCTGGGGCTGCATCTGGGGGATGCGTTCTAGAAAAAATGAGACCAGAAAAGAGCCGTAACCAAACTGTTTCTGTCCCATCCTGCACCGTGAAACCTGTTCCTTCACATTTCGAAGGAACCCTGCACTCCAGTTGAATAGTGTTGGTTCCAAACATTGAACACCATAAGCCACCTGCGATCTTGATGCCATATGTGCGCTAGTACTTCCCATCACGCTCGTGATGGAAAACAAAATGGACTGGAGGGGTAGCTCTCGAATATCCTTGATAGGGATTCTACCCCCTACCAGTCTTGCTCCTGGGACACAGTGACGTGCTAGATACACATCCACTTGCTCAGGTAGCACCCTCTGCCCGAAAAAAGATATGGGAACCCCTCTTTTCGAGAGGCCAGTCAAGAAATACACGTCTTCCAACTCGATGGTTAGAAGCTGTGTGCCGATCCGGAATCCTTGCTCCGCAACATCCCATAAGCCGATCATGTGCTCAAGCAATAAAATCTTCTTCTTCATTTTTTGCAATTTGAAGAATTTTAGTGAGCCACAAGCTCGCAATGCGGCCCGTGTGTGAGAACTCTGTAAGGCAGCCAAGTCATCCATCTCATGCTCTCATTCTTTACACTCGATCATGGTCGTCGAAATCACCTACAAAACAAAAAGAATAAAGAATTTCATTATTTCAACGTTTTGGCAATTTCGACAATTTTCAAAAGCAATCTAAAAAAGATGAAATCTAATGCCCACATAATTTAAAGAGACCACACCCTCTTTTACAATCACCATGCCCTCTCTTAGCCATTCAATATCCATCATACAACAATGAAACGTTTTTAAATGAAAACGATTTCCCTTATGGCTGCGTGGGAATATGTGGGGATTTTTCATGGGTTCTTTGCCAAAAAAGACCCATCCACTTAGGTATTGAGGCGTTGGCATCTTAGCCATCACCTTATAAAACGTTTTTGCAAAAAGAATCCCCTTTTTCCATTGTTTTTAATACAGGACGATTTGGTCCTTTTTGGAGCAACTTAGGGTTTCATTTTTTGATTTAAATGCTGCTATGAAAATGAATATTAAACCATGTAATTGAAAGAAGGAGAGATGAAGATCTACCTAGTCCAAACGACAAGAGAAACGGTCAAACGTAGCTCCGGTATCAAGCAAAACAAGATCCACCTGAAAAATGAGAATCTCCACTACTCCAAAATCCTTGTGCAAAATGAAATGGTAAATGAAATTTTCATTGTATTACTATTTATAAATTTTCATTTTTTATAAGGTATAGTCATTTATGGGTTTTTCTAACAATATAATGGCTTCACTAAACCCCTGGTTTGTAGTTTTGACATCGCAGGTTTCTTGTCAGTTCTGATGGGTTATTTACCTTGTCGCACTTATGAGCATAGTCTTAGTTCATTCTCGAGCTCAAAAATATGAGAACGCACCGTGTAGACTTTTATCTCTTTTTCAGACCTGCATGGACACACAAAAAATGAATCCCCCTGGAGTCATCTTTAAACTCTTTTCGGACTCTCTAAATATGAAAAGATCGTCGAGTGACCTTGCTTCCTTTCACACTCGTTAAAAGGTTCGAAAGGGCGTCTTTCGAGCGATAGTTTATCTCTTTTTCGGTCTCGTTAGACTACTGTACGAAAAAGGAACTGAGAGAGTTATCTTTTAAGTGTTTTTCCAAACTCTATAATATTGAAAAACCTTTGAGTTTTCTGTCTTTGGACTCGTTAAAGCACACATCGACAGGCCCATATGGGATCGAACCCTTACTTCTTCCAGTTCGTTAAACAAAGGAAGAGGAACTTACCGAAGGTCAGTTATATCAAGCATGTGTTATCCTCCTCGAGCTCATTAAATCAAAAAGAGGTACTCGTCTATCTGGATGGGGGAAAATTGAAAGAAGTAAGCCAAGCAGTCTCTTGGGAACATTATCAAGCAATTCTTACAGTCGCCCTTGAACACGACACTTTTTCTTTTGCACACATTATAACCCACTGAACCTCTGCACTGAGCCAATCCTTTGAGTTTCTTTCACTCCTTTGGGTCACCTGACATAAGTCACCACATCCACTGCATCATCAAGTTTTGGTCCATGTCATGTTATGTTGTTGTGCCTCAGTGTTCAAGGGAAGTATCTGCTTCGAGAGTCAACCATCCCAAATATCTTGCCTCAAAACCTGTGTCAGTCTACGTCCTTTTGATCCACCAATTACATCTCTATGTCTATTTCATGTCATTGATGGGGGATACATCAAGGCCCTTCTTCGACGAGCTTATTCCTATCAACCTCAACACATTATCCAGGAATTAGGCTTAGAAACCAGTCGGTACTTTGGGACCTACATGCCTCAATGGCAGGCCTCCTCACATTCGACAGTAGGTTTACATCATTGACCTCTGATCGGATTATTCCACAGATGTTCAACTCCAGCTCATCCATTCACATTCATTGGAATGTACTAGGGTACCTTGGGAATCATTGACATTAATGGTGATCTCTCTCGCACTTGTTAACGGTTCACACCATTGACTGGTAATCAAGTGGTTTTTGCCATGTTCAACATTAGGACATCTATTCACATGGTTAGAATCATACCACATTGGGATTGGTAAGAAGACCCTAGGTTGAGTGATCACTTTGATATATGCTTTTCCTAGGTTGTGAAGGAGTTTCTCTTGGACGAACGATGCATACACTGTTACATAGATCCACTTTGTATTGGTCGTGGCTATGTCTTGTCGCTTCGTAGATCCACTATGTATTCTTCGTGGCTATGATCAGTCCAAGTCATCAGAGTATAGATCCACATTGTATTCCCGGTGGCTATACCTTTTCATCAATACAATTATGGATCCGCAGTGTATTTTATGGCGGCCATCTCTTGCAAGTCTTGATCACCCAAGCATAGGTATGCCTGCCTTGGGTTTTGAAACATGTCATAATATTTGTTGGATGTTTGTGTGCATCTTTTGTCAGGTTCTCTGAGTCTATACCCTTGCTCGAACGTCTACAAATCATTTCAGTTATCAGTTCGCATCTTCTAACTTCATACTTTGGGGGGCAATCTGTTACACCTCAATATTGCTCACTTCGATAAGTGTCGTAAGTGTCGCATGTTCCTCTCGACTGTTGCAAGTGTCGCATGTCATTCACAAGTGTCGAAAACATCAAACAAAGCACGTTGCCATGATGATGACACCAAGGAGACATCTAGAATAACTCAAACACTTGATTTGGAGGAAGGAGAATGATTAACTCAAGTCAAGGAACTCTTATCACCTGAAAGGAGCTCTTAAACACGGGTTTTGAAGGTGAGAGCTCCTCTGTATCAGCCTTAGGAGCGTTGACACTCCCCTATAAGGTCTTAGGGAGTGTTATAACACCCAATTGCCTCTCCGAAGGAGTTCTATCCATCCTTGGAGCGCTGGCGCTCCCCTCAAGCTTCCTAGGGAGCGTTATAGCTCCCTGATGCCCCTTTTGAGGGAGCGCTATCTAATCTGGGCAGTGGTTGGCCCGTTGAGGAGAATAAGGGAAGGATCTTTCAAGTTTGGAAGGCAGTTGCATTTGAATTCTTGGTTCAATCATAAGATATCTGATCTAAGGAGGGAATTCCTCAACCTACCCTAAAAATACCTCAAGAGGTTAAGCCTCTCTTAACCTATATAAGCAAGCTCCATGATGGTGAGAAGGGGGAAGAATTGTTAGCATGAAACCTATGATCTCATAGGGAACACACAGTCATCCAAAGGAGAGTGATCAGTGAAGCTGCTATCATCTAGGTCGTGGATCTTTGGAGCAAGGGTTAGACAAAGGGGACTTGACGAAGCTGTCGCATTCGCATCTACGATTGTAAGTACTGCTGTCGTTATTCTCATTAATATGAAATGCTTGGCCTGTTTCTTTCTAGTTTGTGTCTGATCTTACATGAACTTATCATTGATAGATAGATCTATTTTCAAGCTAATATCAATAGAGTAGGGAGTGGTCGTACTTTGTTTGTCTACAGGACTCATCGAGGAGAGAGAGTTTGGAGCTCAACTCACAGAATGCAGGGACAAACGTCTATAAAGAGGTACTTCTTGTTAGCATCAGAAGTCACTCCTAGATTGCTTGCTGGAGCAGAGCACGATGCCCATCAGTTTGTGTCACGATTCGTTTAATGAGGTGATCAAATGGAGGTTAACTCAAGACGATGTGGTTCTAACTTCAAAACTAGGCCAGGCATGCATGGGCAAGTGAGGTCTTAGATAACTTCAGACAGTGAGTCATAATAAGAGTGAGTAGGGGGGAGAATTGTATTAGAGAGATGCAAAGGTCTATCATAAACATCAGGTTCCTAACAGATTGTGGAAGAAGACATCTAAACGCAAGATCTTCCTACGTTCAAACACAGAAAACCAGAGAAAACAATAATGCCGTAATAAATCCTTTATCACAACAGAGTTGCCATAATTCGTGAGAATCAGTCGATCACAAACTCTCTTAGTATAAGATGAAAACTTAGATGGATTAAGAAGACTGTCTGTTATAAAATAAGAAATCTCATATACAGATGCATGACCCGAAAGCTAGAATGTCTGCTAAAACTTTTACAATCAGGAGCTGCACTCTCCCCTCGATGCTTGAAAAGCATCAAAACTAAACATATATATCCCCAAACATTTGCCCAACAGAAGCCTACTAGACTTCTAGGATGAGGAGTCTCCTCAATCAAATATGGTCTGCACTCTTCTGTCAGACGCCACTTTAATTCGGCATGGCTCGCACCAGGGGGTAGTTGAACCTTTGAATGTTGAATTAGCGTGTGCAGGCTTCCCTGGTGAGTCGAGGACTTGGTGTGGTTTCCATGGAAAGAATCAGTACAGAATACCGCCTCGGGTGGACCTTCAGCCGAGACATCCATACTTTGCAATAAATGAACGAGGTGAGGTTTCAACCACCCTCTCTCTTCTTCATTCATTTCCAGCAGGTACTGGGATTTAGCTCACATCAAAATGGCCTCTGGAGAGTCATAATGCCTCCCTTCTGAGATTCAACTCGGCGCTTCTGGACCCTTTTGTGTACAACCCTTTCTGCTTTCTCGAGTGACCACGGGCCGTGACCCTGGGCCTATCTTCCAGAGTGCTTTCGGCATTTCAGGGTTTGCGGATCAGATAGGGCAGGTCCCCTCCCTTCAAAATCGTGATGGGCGAAATGTCGGGAAGGTCTAACAGTCGCCATGCGTCCCTTTATGATGAATGACTTAGACTTTCCTCAGAGATTTGGGACCTGAGTGGCCAAACGATAAACATAAGCGCCCCTCCTCCAAACCTGCTCCTTTACGACCAGATGCCAAAACCACGGGCCCGGTCCTGGGCGTTATCGGGATTTCAGGGTTCAGGGTTTCGAAAGGTGAAGTGACTAGGAGCGCCTACCCCCCACTTCCCGAATGCCGACATGGCACGGATGCGTGCCGCGTGTCCTTAAGATGAATGACCGAGGTAGCATTCTCCGCTTAACAGGGGCTGCGCTTGTTCTCAGGCTCGCTTGATGTGACCTGGCACTAGGACCGTGGGCCAGGCTTTGAAGGGCGCTTATCGGCATTTGGGGGTTCAGGGTTTCGAAAGGTGAAGAGATGGGGAATTTTACCTCTCGAACTCCCGAATGCCGATATGCCGATGTGACTGGATCCTGCGCCATGCGTCACTGGATCGGACGACCCAGATTCATCCTTGAAATATAGGAGCTTTCTCTGGTGCTATATGTCGGGTAACTTGGTAGCCCTGAGATCTCGATGACCGTTGATCTGCTTCGTGGATGGATCTCAGTTGACTACATCAAAGCCTTACCCACTCGCTTTGACTCATAACTGGAAAGGATATCCTTCTGCTGCTGCGCTTGGGTGTTTCCTGCTCATTCTGCAGACCTGGGTGCTTTTGTGCCTAAGACAAAAATAATCGCTAACATTAGGCTCCAAGGGGGATAGATTCGTCGCTGTGATGCTCTAAGAACTCCTTCTGCAGCTTCAGTGCCTTGCTATTGGGCTATGGAGTCACCTATTAAGCCGAAAACATGCAAAAATAAAATAAAAAAAGAACTAAAGGACGATATTTACAAACAAGGGAACCATCTGAGGCTCAAATAAAACATTTCTTCAGAAAATGCCTATTCACTGGGCTGCTGAAAACCTCCACACCCTCCAGATCTTGCAACCCATACGTGTTGTTGGAGAAAATATAGGAGATCTTAAAGGGGCCAATCCAGAGGGCGTCAAACTTGCTGTGTTTTCCTTTATCCTGCCTGGGGGTGTCCCACTTAAGTACCAAGTCCCCGATCTCGAACTCTTTCTTCCTGACCTTCCTGTCGAAAGCCTGCTTGATATTTTCCTGGTGACTATGAGCTGCGGTCCTCACCCGCTCTCTGATCTGTTGCACTTCTACTATCTGATGAATCCTCCTGATAATATGATCTGTTTCTCCCTCATAGTCTTGAAATAATTTCGCCACAGGTAAGGCGAGATGAGTAGGAAAAACTGCCTCTGCTTCGTAGACTAGCTGAAAAGGCGAAGTGCCCAGATATTTCTTCATTGTCACACAATCAGCCCACAGAGAAAACTTCAAATTTGAATCCCAAGCCCTTTTGTTGTCTTCCAACAGTCTTTTGATGATCCTTATTAGTCTTTTGTTGGAGGACTCTGCTAAACCATTGCCCTGGGGATAGTAGGGGGTGGAGTGAATTAGTGAGATTCAGAACTGCTCACAGAACTTAATTAGAGGCTCAGACTTGAAAGAAGCAGCATTATCGGTGACGATCCTATCGGGATAGCCAAATATGGCTATGATATCCTCCAGGAAGCTGATAATTACTTTGTGTGATATGCTTCTGGTGGGGACAACTTCTATCCACTTGGTGAAATAATCCGTTGCAGTCAAGATCCATCTGTGTTGACCACTTGAGGGAGGATGAATTTCTCCAATGAAGTCCAACCCCCACTGTTGAAAAGGTGTTGAAGATACTATAGGCTTCAATGGTAGTGGTTTGAGCTGTTGCTTTCCTGAGAACCTTTGGCACTTGATGCAAGCTCTGATTTCTCGACAGACATCGAGGAATAAAGTGGGCCAGTAATACCCCGCTCGGAGTATCTTGTGGGTTGTGGTCTTCCAGAAATGATGACCTCCGCAAAGGTCGCTATGAAAATAAAACATAACCTTCTGGGCCTCTTGCGGGTCCAAGCATCTCAAAAATACCCCTAGAGGGTCTTTCCAGTACAAGATTTGGTCAATGAGGCAATATCTGACCGCCTTGAGCTTTAAAGCTCTCACTTTGCTTTTACCCATTCCATCGGGGGGCTTTAACTCCTGCAGGAAGTATAGAATGTCATGATACCAGGCGCATTCTACCAGCAATAAGCCATCTTGAGATCATTGGTTGGGCGGTTCATCTTGCTAAGTTCCTAAGCGAGTGTTGATGAAACTAAATCCCAAGGTTTCGCAGTTGGATTTAGCTAGTAACTTGGCTAAACCTTTCCCCTTAACCAACTTGGTGGGCTTTATCTCTAAGTCAAATTCTAGGATTTTAGCGATCCATCTGCCTCTTCTCCCATCTACGTCGGGCTGCACAAGGATGTCCTTCACAGAAGCTGAAGGGACATATGCAGTTACTTTTGAATGCAAGACGTAAACTCTGAAAGCTTTGAGAGATTTCACTAAGGCATAGGCCTGTTTCTCCATGATTTCATACCTACTCTCTACGTCTCTTAACGCCCTGCTAAAGAAGGCAATGGGCTGCTCTCACCCCTCCTCATTTTTCTACAATAACACCGCTGCTACCGTATCGAAAGAAGCAAAAGAAGAAACCAGGAACGACTTAGAATAATCTGGACCAATCAACACAGGTGCCTCAGTTAGTGCCCTTTTTATTTGGTCAAAGGATGCCCTGGGCTTAGCGGTCCATTTCACTTTGTTTCCCTTTCTGAGCATGGCCGTGATGTGTTTCACTAGCTTGGCAAAATTTGAGACAAACCTCCTTAGAAAATTAATGTTCCCCAAAAAGGCATGAACC
>JASDQU010587009.1:74517-91850 GCA_032191745.1 Picea mariana | reverse complement strand
ATGATGAACATTTCCCAATAGCGCTATGTGACGACCATTTCCCAATGTCGCATTGTAACGAACGTTTCCCATCGTCACAATGTGACGACCATTTCCCTTGTGTTATCAATGTCCTTAGGAAAAATATAAATCATTGTCTAAAAAGTAAAACATGATTCCATACATCTCATTGTGACTAACATTTCCATTGCATTATAATGAACATTTCCATTGCATTGTGACTAACATTGCATTATGATGAACATTTCCCAACAGCGCTATGTGACAACCATTTCCCAATGTCGCATTGTAACGAACGTTTCCCATCGTCACAATGTGACGACCATTTCCCTTTTGTTATCAATGTCCTTAGGAAAAATATAAATCATTTTCTAAAAAGTAAAACATGATTCCATACATCTCATTGTGACTAACATTTCCATTGCATTATGATGAACATTTTCATTGCATTGTGACTAACATTGCATTATGATGAACATTTCCCTATGTTGCATTATGACAAACATTTTCCTACGTCGCATTCTAATAAACATTTCCCAATGTTGCATTTTGACGCATGTTTCCCATCGTCACAATGTGACGAAAATTTCCCTTTTGTTATGAATGCCCTTACAAAAATTATAAATCATTGTTAAAAAGTAAAACATGATTCCATACATCTCATTGTGACTAACATTTCGAAATGTCGTACTCTAACGAAGATTTCCCAATATCACGATGTGATGAACATCTTCAAACGTCGCGATGTGATAAAAAATATTTAATACATTAATGTATTTAATACATTACTGTATTAAATACATTAATAATGTATTAAATACATTACTACATTAATGCATTAATACATTAAATACATTAATAGTGTATTAATACAATAATTTATTAAATACAATAATGTATTTAATACATTAATGTATTAATGCATTAAATACATTATAGTGTTAATGCCTTAATGTATTAATACATTAATGCATTAATGTATTTAATGCATTAATACATTAATGTATTAATGTATTAAATACATTAACAAATTAATGCATTAATGCATTTAATGCATTAATGTATTAATGCATTAAATACATTAACGCGTTAATACATTTAATGCATTATTGTAGTAAGTATTGTTTTATACATTTAGTACTTAACACATTAATGTATTTAGTATTTTATACATCCATTTATATATCATTAATGTATAGTTTAAATAATACATCAATCTATTATAAATATATTAATGTGTTTTTCTTATAATGTATTTTTATTTTATTCATGCATTATTAATAATTTATCAATGTAAATACTTTGTTAATGTTATGTATTATTGTTTTTTTTGGAAATTCTAATACTTTATTAATGTATATATGTTTTATTAAACAATTAATAATTGACTAATTTTAATAATTTTGCAGTCTATTAATTTATACTTTTATTAATAAATTCAACTATTAATATATTTATTATTTACATGTTACATTAATATATTAGGTTATACATTAATATATTGATACTTTATTTATGCATTTCATTAAAGTATTAATTAATTAATACATTAATGTATTTATACATTATTAGTGTTGTCTTCCTTTATTTATTAAATAATGCATTTTTAATGCATTATCTTAACAATGTCTTTATTTTTTTTATTACTTTCTTATTACTAAATATAATACTTTATTATTATTATTTTTATTAACTTTATTAAATAATTTGTTATTTACTATTTTATTTTTTCTAAATTAATTTATAATATACAAATATATTTTTTCGTTATTAATGTATTATTTTAATAATGTATTTTTTTTGTTATTTTTTTTTATATATAATTTTCTAATTTATAAATAATTCTTGTTTAATATTACTTTTATTAGTTATAATCAATTGAGAACTAATAATTTTATTATTATTAATTAATAAATATTACTATTAAATAATTTCTAATTAAATAATTTTTGATAATTAAATAATCATTTTTAATAATTTAGTTATTTGATAATTAAATAATCATTTTTAATAATTTAGTTATGATTTAATATTTTTAATATATTAACTATATTATTATTATATGTAATACTTTATTATGTTTGTTTTTATTAACTTTATTAAATACTTTGTTATTTACTATTTTATTTTTTATAAATTAATTTATAATATATAAATGTATTTTTTCCATTATTATTGTATTATTTTAATAATGCATTTATTTTTTATTAATTTTTTTATTTCTCTATATTATTTTCTAATTTATAAATACTTTTTATTTAATATTAATTTTATTATCTAAAATCAATTGACAATTAATAATTTAATTATTATTAATTAATAAATATTATTATATAATTTCTAATTAATTAATTTTCTATAATTAAATAATCAATTTCTAATCATTTATTTATTGTTTAATATTTTTTTATACAGAAATAATAATTTATTATTATTTAATAATTAAATTATTATTTATTATTATTTAAGTACTATTATTACATTATTTAATTTTATATGAATATTAACTAAATTTTTAATTATTTTATTTTAAATAATAATTGAGTAATTACTAAATAATATTTAAATATTATTTTTAAATTGTATCAAAATATGTTTATGGTTGTGGCGATGTATGTCGGCCGTCAACTAGCAACAACCACATTAAGTAAAAAGTGGTTGATATACGCCGATCGGCGCCATTAATTAAAAAAAAATGGAAAATGGCGCCGATCGGCGTATATCAACCACTTTTTACTTAATGTGGTTGTTGCTAGTTTTACTTGTATCAGGTACCGTTCTGCCACGTTCGAAGGGGTTTTGTGGTCTCCTTGCAACGTGTTTATGTGGTTTGCTTCTGCCAACGTTTTCACCGCAAATACATATCATCTTGTCTCGTCTGCCAGCGTTTTCAGAGCGGATACATATCATTGCTCGCCTGCGTGTACCAATATATTGTGGTTCTTTCGCCTTCGTCCCAACAATGGACCTCTTATCGCAAACAATTCAGTAACATATTAGTTGTATTTTGAGACGAAATTTAAGGCGGCATCTGCAACGAATTGGATATCCTTTCACTTGTAACTCGAAGTGATGTCTACAGCAGAGAAGGAACACGCAAGGTATAAGCCAATTCTTTGTTTTTTCTTTAAATTGGAAACTAATCGTTGAATTGTTTGTGGTAGAATATGGAAAACCTTCTTGTTGATTGTTATTTAAATGAATCCACTAGACTTGATGGAGAAAATAATGTAAACTGAAAGGTTAAGTTGACCATCATTTTAGAGGCATATAGTCTATGGACGATTGTCAAAGGAGATGAGTCCAAACCCATTATTGTTGCCTCAATTCCAGATTGGGATAGACGAGAAATGAAAGCGAAAGTGTTGTTTCCTATGTTCGTAAAGAACAACATCATTCCTCATATAAGAGACTGTAAAACTTTCAAAGAGATGTGGGATGTTCTCAAAGGTTTGTACGAAACCTCTAATGCAAACCAAATTTTATTCTTAAAAACTAAGCTATTATCTATCAAAATGGAAGCCAGTGAAAGCATAAGTAATTTTATATCCAGAATTAAAGATTTAAGTGATAAGATGGTGACATTGATGAAAAGGTTTCCAATAGTGATTTAGTAACAATCGCTTTGAAGGGTTTAGTGCAAGATTATAAAATATTTATTTCAGCACTCTTAGATAGACAAACACCCCTTACTTTTGATGAATTGGCTGGTATCCTTCTTCAAGAGGAAGAGAGAATGAAGAATTATGATCTGGACTCAAGTGGCTCAGATTTGGCTTTGATTACAAGAGGTAAAAGATCATACCGAGGTAAACCGTGGGACAAGAACAGAGGTTGATTTCAAGAAAAGAAGAAATGTATGACATATCTTGATTCTTATGTTAAGAGAAATATTGAATGTGAATATTGTGGAAAACCTGGACATCTTGCTAAAGATTGTTATAGAAGAAAGAATCATGAGTCAAATCAGAGATATAAAAGGCATAATGAAAATTTTGTGCATAAAGACACTTTGGTCAATGATGGATTTAAAAATCTTAAGTTGTTTATTTCTAAAGATGCATTGTCTGTTGAAACTGATGATGAGAATGCATAGTTCATAGATTCTGGTGCATCAACTCATATGACCTGTAATAAAAAAATGGTATGATAAATATTATGAGAAAATTGATGGCACACACATTTACTTAGGAGACAACATATCGCATAAAGTCCAAGGCTATGGAGTAATAATTGTGAACTTACCTAATGGACAATTGAGACAGATTCATGATGTGATGTATGTTCCTGGTATTAAAAAGAATTTGATATATGTTTCAACTATCACTGATAATAATCGAATAGTGAAATTTGGTAAGTTGAGGTGTGTTATAAAAGATATCCATGATCACTACAGGATTGTTTCCACAGGTACCAGGGTTGGTGGATTGTATAAGTTTGATGTGACAATGAACTGTCATGTTGCATTGACATCCACAACAATGTCAACAGAAGAGATATGGCACCACGGGTATGGGCACCTAAATTACAATGATTTGATGTTGTTGCAAAAAAAAACAATGGTAGAAGGTCTTCCTATTATGAAGAATGATCATTTTCCATGTGAATCATGTGCACTTGGTAAGCAACATAGAGAGGAGTTTCCCATACATATAGAGAAAATAAAAACAAATATACTTGAATTAATTCATACTGATGAATGTGGACCTATGCAAAATATGTCACTTGGTGGTGCTTCCGGATTTCTTATTTTTGTTGATGATAGATCTAGATATACATGGATCTATTTCATAAGAAGAAAAAGTGATGTATTTGAGTATTTTAAAGAATTCAGAACTATGACTGAAAACCAGACAGGAAAATTTATTAAAGTTCTGAGATCTGATTAGGGTGGAGAATATACATCTAGTGCATTTAAAATTTATTGTAAATTTCATGGGATCCAACAACAATTTACAATACCTCATACACCTAAGAAAGATGGTGTTGCTGAGAGAAAGAACAAAATATTGGTGGAGTGTGTGTGCAATATGCTTCAAGGTAAAACATTTCTAATAGTTTTTGGGAAGAAGACATTAATATTGTTGTTTATTTAAATAATCAAAGTCCAACTAAGACATTATATTTCCAAACTCCTTTTGAGATTGTTTATGGTTATAAACCTGATGTCAATCATTTCAGAGTATTTGGATCCACTTCCTTTGCACATATTCCAAAGGATGAGAGAAGAAAACTTGATGCAAAGTCAATCAAGTGTGTTTTTATTGGGTATTATACTGATAAAAAAGAATACAAATTATTTGATCACAGTTCACATAAATTGTTTGCAAGTAGAAATGTAGTGTTTCATGAGAATGCAGATAGAGTTGATACAATGAATGATGCAAACGCTTGGCATAATGATAGTGATGAGCATGTCAAAATAGATGCAATGGTTAAACAAGAACAAGAACAGGTAAAGGTTCGAGAACGAAATGAAAGCAATATGGACACTTCAAGCAGTCATGATGTACATCAAGTGGAGAAGAGTCACCACAGATCATGAGACGAGATGAAAGGAGTGAAGGACCAAGGAGGTCATCACGACAAACTCAACCACCTATAAGGTATAAAGATTATGTATTAATGTCTCATGTAATGAATGTTGTAGAACCTGTAAACTATGATCAAGCTAAAGAACATGAAGAGTGGATAAATGCTATGAATGATGAATATGACTCCCTTATGAAAAATCAAACATGGGAATTAGTTGAACTGCCTGAAAACAAAGTCCCTATTGGAAGAAAATGGTTGTATAAATCTAAATTTAAAGCAGATGGTAGCATTGATAAATATAAGTAAAGATTAGTTGCAAAAGGATATTCACAAAAGGAGGGAATTGCTTACAAAGATACTTTTGCACCAGTATCTAAATTGAATACAATTAGAGTACTGATTGCCTTAGCTACAAAACATAATTGGAAAATACATCAGTTAGATGTCATATCTTTTTTTCTGAATGATGATTTAAAGGAAGAGGTTTATTTGGTTCAACCTAAAGGGTTTGTCAAGCATGGACAAGAGCATCTATTCTACAGGTTAAGGAAAGCCTTATATGGTTTGAAACAGGCATCGATATCATGGTATATAAAGATAAATACCTTATTTTATTAGAATGGGTTTGTGAAAAGACAAAATGATCCTAACCTGCATGTTAAGAAAAATGAAGAAGAAAATTTTTCTTTAATATCTTTATATTGGATGATCTCATTATTACAGACATTGCATGCAAGTTAATTGAAGAGATTAAAATTCAGTTGTCTTAAGAATTTGAAATGAAAGATCTTGGCGAATGGCATTACTGTTTAGGAATTGAGGTTTGGAGAGAGCCTGGTAAAACATTGATCACTCAAATTAAATACACAAAAGAAATTCTTAGAAAGTTCAATATGAGTGAATGTAAAGCTATGTCAACTCCCTTAGAATAGAATGGAAAGTTATACAGTGAAGATAGAACTAAAGGGGTATATGGTACTTTATATCGTCATTGGTGGGAAGTTTGAATTACCTCACCACTACGAGACCAGACATTGCATACTCAGTCAACATCCTTAGTCAATTCATGGCTAAGCCTTCTGAGAGCCACTAGAAAGTTAGAAAGAAAGTACTTTGGTACTTGAAAGGGACAATAAATTTTGGTATTATGTATACTGATGAATTTGATGTTGAACTAACATGTTTTTCTGATTCATATTGGGAAGGAAATCTTGATGATAGAATATCTACCTCAGGCTATGCATTTCATATAGGATCGAGGGTTGTATCGTGGAGTAGCAAGAAGCAACCTACAAGCTTTGACCAGTGCTACCTGTGAAGTTGTTTGGTTTTGGAGAATTCTTGCAGATGTCGAAGAGGAAAAAAATGGTCCAACATACATCAGCTGTGATAATCAAAGTGTTATCAAATTGTCACAGAATCCAATATATCATGCAAGATCAAAACACATCGAGCAACAACATCACATTGTGAGAGAGAAGATTGAATCAAACAAAATTGGTTTGATATTTTGTAATACAAATGATAATGTGGCTGATATATTTACCAAACCTCTTGGTAAACTCAAGTTTGAAATTTCTAGAAACAAGTTAGGTATTGTAGAAAATCTATTTCTCCATTAAAGGGGGGTGTTAGAATAATGTAGAAACTTCTAGAATACATTATAGATTTAGAATGTTGTTTTACTTTTGTTTCACAATGTGTGGTTTGAGATCCAAAGTGATAGAAGTGTTATCTAATCTTCTATTTAACTATAAATGTAATCAAATTCTCTCAATAAATCAAGTTTAGTGAGCACTGTCTCACTTATGTGTTCCTCCTGTTCTAAATTTAATTACAAGTGTCCAATAACTTAAGCTTGCTCTTTATAGCTGATTCAACAAATTACCCACATGTTAGCACTTATATGTTCATGATCAAATTGTGGCCTTAAAGGCGCTAAGTAAGTTCCAGATCCAGTAGCGGTTTAATCATTTTCTAAAATAAATCACTGTAGGAGTTTTTCTTAGCTCCCATATGATAAAATAATATTGGTTTGTTGGCTTTCAAGTTCTCGGGCTTGTGCAGGGTTTAAATGCTGATGTTATTTTAAAATGATGGGATTTTAACCAGACCTCCAAGTGTATCAAATGCATGCTCAATTATATTACAAGTCACAGAACCACTACACGAGGCATCACGAAGAGAATTCTTATAGAATGCACAGGTGTCACAGGCATGAGCCGAGAGGAGCTTCCACGAACTAACCAAGCAGAGACCGAGCTATCTGTTACATCAACCAAGCACTAAGTCCAAATTATAATGTAGCTCATTTACTAAGCCACCCATCGATCAAAGGAAGGGATAGACTACACCGAAATTGAAAACTATGTGCCAAATAGCACCCAAACTCCACGCGCTGTCAATGTTTCAAGTCGGCCCGATATGAAAGAAGGATGCCATGTATCATGTATGAAAGCATGCATACAGCCATTCCTTTAGATTCTGGAACAAGGCGCTACCAAATCAAGCATTAAATGACAAATTTAGAGGGTCAGCGCAATTTGTTAGGCCAAGTCGATTGCTAAGTATTGAAGTATCAAAATCATGAGAAGCGCCAAGGGTAAAGCTCACGGGAATGTAAGCAGTGGTCAACGCATAGATCAAGCTTCCAGATCATTGCCAAATGCCGAATATCGGTGTCGAATGTCAAGTGTGTGTCCAGCTCAGAATGAACGCATGAAGAGGCCAAACCCTAGTGTGGGCAGATGTGTAAGGAATGCCCAGGTCATAAGTTGTTGATTTTGAATAGACGTTGTTGTCTATTTTCAACAAATATTAAAGGCAAAGGATGCATAACTCACTGAAAAATAATAGAAACATGCTAGGCGTAAATCGCATTCATAGAGGCCAAATAACATTTGCATACAATGGTTCGAATTCTAGCAGAATTTCAGGGTTATTCATTTTTTTTTAAATCCGGTTTTTATTTTGACTAAAGACTCAGGAAGGAGCCAAAACAGAGCATCCAAGGTCAACATTTCAATATCAATATCACACAGATGGGGTGATTCGTTTTGATTGTTATAAGCCATTATCTGTGCAGATTTGATAATAGATGCAAATATAACTGCAATGATGATGATTATATGGAAGATTTCTTATGGATATGGGCATGTGGCAAGGTGAAAGGATGTTATCCTATATGCTATGAAGTTTTAGATTGTTAAAATAAGTGTTATTTGCTCGAAGGAAATCACAAATATCCAAAAGTATTTCAAGCATACAAGATATCATTTCTTTTGGTGATTCCGAGGTCTCAATTCCAATTCTACCTCGAGATTTCATTGCATGTTGGTGTCACCAATGGAGACAAAATGATATAAAGGTCAAATCAATGCAACTTTCAAATTAGCGCTCAATGTCAAGCTATTCGAGTTACGAATGGAGCATGCTGCGCAACTGTAACATCTTATTTTCGAGCACCAAAGGAAGATTTTCTTGTTAAGTTTTGAGTGGGTGAGCCTTGATGATGCTACAAATTGTTTCATCCGAGAAGATTCAGAGAAATTTTACCATCATCGGGTGGTGGAGCTCCAACGGCTTCGATCCATTTTTGGAATGAATGGGTAGAGGCATGAGTTGAGAATACCAAACAACATGCATTTTTTGGAACTAAGTGGCTTGTATAACTTGTCCATGCTTTTCATTAGTCATTTACTTGGGATAAATGGCAGTGATTATTTGAATACTTCAGCATAGATCATGGTTGTTGCACAAGCTTTGTGGTAACTTCCATGGGTAAGATCAAACATGGTAATGCCCACATGCCAAGATTTTGAATATCAAAGCATGCCAATTGTAGCATTAAAACGCCATAATAAGCATTCTTCCTTTAAGTCCATAAAAAGAAATGTTTGGAGGAAATCACATTAAGTCTTGAGTTACTAGAAATGAGAGATCCATTATTTGGAACATTTGTATCAAATTATGAAGACTGAAATACTTCCAAGCATTTCACAACTCACCTAATGCAAGGAGCAATTCATAAAATCTCCAGGGCCAACATTTGTAACTGTGGTTCTTCAGGAAAGTCTCGCCAACATATTTGTGTGGAGTGGCTACTTTCAGCTCTTTCAAATGCTGTGAATTTAACATCCCTGATATCAAGTGCAATTATTCCAACATGTTATGAAGGATTTGAAACTGCCATACAATAGACATTTTAGAAATTTGTTGAGAAAGGGAAGATTGATATTACATGAGCTTGCTTACCTTTTCTCCTTCTCCCGACAGAGAAGACTGATTGAATGCCAGAGGCATTTCATATTCTCTTACTTCTGGTCATGTCTTTGATGAAGAACCTTGGTCTCTCCTGAATTATTTTCTTGCTTCCTCAAATAATTATTTTTCTTTCTTTGCATAAAAAACTTGTGTCTTCTCTGTAGCTTTCCTGACTCTTGATTCTTCTGTAGTATTTCCTTGGGTCATTATGTCTTCTCCTGTAACAGTGTCTCCTCTAGTGATAACAACAACTCTAGGGTCCTCTCCGCGAGGTTCAAAGTATGTCTGTTGCACTTGCGGGTTCTGCAGAGGTCCATGTCTCTCCTGAAGTTTGGCTAGTAGTACAAGACAATCTTCGGTAACATGTTCAAATGAGTTGCAGTAGCTGCAAGTGGTACAAGGGTTCTGACAATCCCTTGCTAAGTGTCTTGGCTGCACGTAGTTGTAACATATGATCGGTCCTCGACCTCGACCCATACCTCCTCCTCTTCCTCTTCCTCTGAATCCACTGTGAGGGTTGAAGTTTTCTCTTCCTGGGGAATTATATTGCGTAGTGTTTCCTTCTTGATGTACTTCGCCTTAAATTTTGTATATATCCCTCAACCTTTCATGCATGAGGTCATAATCCCTACAATCCCTGTCATCATGTCCTACTGACTTACAGAATGTGCAATACATATTTGTGGGTGTCTCAACATATTTTTGCAGATAGTAACATTCGCCAGGGCGATGTTGATTTCTACATACCTCACACCAGGGTAGAGTAACTTGCTTCAAAGGACTGAGAGCTCCAGAGGCCAAGTATTAATGAAATAGGGGGTAGTGCTCCTTTTCATGGCCTTCTGATCTACATATGATACACCAGATGTCTTCTCTTTTATCTTTTCCCTTGTCTTTCTTCATATCTTTGACCTACAGAGACAAACTAGTTAGTTGACTCAAGATTTGACTCATACCTGAGTTGGATTCTCCCATAGGGGTTGATTCTAACTTCATGGTGATCTCCAACGCTTCATCTTGCGAAGCAATCTTCTGTTGTATCAGAGGAACTCTGATGTGTGGTAAGAGAGCAGTAATGAACCATTCCTTGTTCTTCTCATCCATGATTTGAAATCTCAAATGGCCTGTCAAGGTATTAAATCTCTGATCAAACTCCCACATAGGTTTAGCCATTATTTGCTTGATTTCTTTTAGTTCTGTAATGCATTGCGATTCTGACTTAGGTTTCTTGAATTCGACAATTAGCGTAATCTTAATGACATTCAATGTTTTAGGTGCAGCTCCTTGGACAAATTTCATGTACCATCTCAGTGCGCGATCTCTTAGGGTAGTACTAAACTAGGCTCGTTTAATAGCTTCATCGGTGATATTATTAATAGTCCACACATCTTCACAAAGAAACCAGTGCTTATGAGGATCTTTAGATCCATCTCCTCTAAAGGTGGGTAACCTCATCTCATCTGCCATAGATCTTCCTAGGTTTCTTGACTGAGTATGTGGTGGGTTGTTAGTGACAGTGTTTTGAATGCTCTGGTGACTCTGATTACTCTGATTTCTTAATGTTGTTGAATCAATAGGAGGAATAATAGTACTTACTTCAATAGTTGACGTCGTTTCTGAAGATTTTGGCTCTTCCCGGTGAAGTTCTTCAGCCTTCCCTTCCTCTGCCCTAGCGGATTCTGAATTCTCTTTGTCCATCAGATCTGCCTCTTCTCCACTATAGAAACCCTCGTCCCCATAGTTTTTCTTAAACATGTTCGCAAGATGGACTTCTCTGAATGCTCTCCCACTGCGCGTATGTCCAGCCTCTGTGTCACTGTCGCTATCCGAGTTCTTGAATATTATCCTTTGCTAATCCGACCAACTACTGTATCTTCAAGATGTTCTTCTCATGCAATAACATCTTGATCTTCAACTTCAAAAAGTGTAAAAATTTTCCTTTGGCTCCCTTGAAGAAATACCTTTGGGCTTGGCTATATGACTCTACTCTGTCAACAAAAAACTTGGTGATATACCCTCCAATGGTGCTATCAAACCAGTTATCTACGATTGTTGATACAACGTTATCAACTCTCTTGACCTTCTTGATCAACGTCGACGTCCAAACCATAGGTGGTCTAGATCTGATATCAAATTGGGTGTCTGCTAACCTAACTAGCCACTCATATAGCTCCTGATGGATTCCTCCAAAGAAAATCTCATGTATATCATTAAAGATATATCTTCCTAACCAATCCTCTGTACTAATATTAGGGTTCTTGTTCTGGGCTTCAGCAAAGTCCTTTCTTGATCTTCTATTCACTTCTGAGTCTCTATCTTTGATGGAAACCACCTTGACATTCCCTCAATAAGATTCCTGTCCCGACAACAGAACCATTTGTTGGCACAGGGGAAGACCCGGGGTTCAACTCCAAGAACGCACCAACAATCCCTAACTATTGTCCCTTTCGACAACACCTATGAGGCAAATGCAGTCTCACCCAAAGTAGTTAGGACAGAGATGTCTACAACCAAAGGGAATACCAAGTGGATCCAATACAAGAACAACACAGTATCTATATATCAATTAGCATCTTAGGTCTACTTTGCACAACTATCTGGCAGATCTAACACAGTAAAACAATAGAAGTATATCAAATGACAAAGAACGCAACATCAATCACACACAACACAAGATATACATGGTTCACCCTCTCTCTAGGGCTACGTCCACAAAACTGTTCTTTATAATATATTAAGATGGAAGCTTACAGTTCTTATCTGCACTCTTAGCTAGCAGGTCTTCTCTTCTTCTCTCTCTTTCTTTCCTCTTCCTACGCACCCAGTTGTAGGGTTGACCTTCGCACCCAGTTGAAGATCTTACAATACAGATTGCTCTCATAATACAATAATTCTCTCTCAATAGCAATATCTTCTCATAACATCATCGACCCATCCCAGGTCCTCTTGATCTTTATTTATACATTACAATATCTCATCGACATCCTTAGGCTGAGACCTAAGTTTCAAAACCCTAGATACCAAAACCCTAGGTGTCTAAAACCCTAGGTCAACTTGACCTGAATTTTCAGGGTTTTGCCAGCATGTCCTTTCTTCCTTCTTGCGCAGTGATCCAAAGCATCCAACAGTGGCTTTTCTGCTTGCTGAGTTTTCCATGATCTGTTTTCCTTGCTGATATGTCATCTTCAATCTCCTCGTCCAACGAATTGCTTTCTCCTACTTTGCTTCGTCTTTTCTGTTATTTTGCTCACTTCGACCTAGTATTAGTCACTGTGTCTTCTGCATAGTTTGTGTTTCTCCTTTTCTTCCTTAATCTTCACTTACTTCCATACCCAAGGTCAACAAAGCTCCAGGAATTCGAAGCTTCAGGATTCATAGGATTTCACTGTTGAACACCACACAACCCCCAGACTGTCGAAATTCTGAGAATTTATTAATCTTTGGGCACATGTCCCTGGAAATGGACGATCTAGATTGGCTCCGGGACTTTGAGAGACTTCTCCACACTACACCACAAATCCCCCAAACATCAAATTCCCAAATAGGCCAATCTGCGGATACATGTCCTCAAACATGAACAGTCCAGATTAACTATGGAGTTCGGAATTTCGAGATATTTCCCTCCTAAAAGCTTGAGGATTCACTTTTTCCAGAGTGTCGAACCTCCAAAATTTCATGAGATATACGGCTCACCTCTTAATATTTTCTTGATCTAACGACTCTAATCTATCCTTGGCCAAATCCAACAGTCAATCACTTCTCCCAGTGATCTACGACATAGATCCACTATGAAACTTTGAAGCTTCAAGGATTTTTCCTCTTTTATGACAAAGAAATTCAAACAACCAGAGTGTTGAAGTTCAGAGCACTTCGATGCTTAACCACCTTGCTCCTTTTTCCAGATCTGACGGTTGTGAAGGGTTCACCTTCTCCCAAACAGATCCTACAACTCAAAATCGATCTTTTGGTTATCAACTACGATCTTTGTGGTAACTTCTCTGCTACTTCTCTTGAGATTTCCATTACCACCCAGGTGTTCTTTCAGTTCCCTTTTGTCACTCTATAACTTCCATTTACTCATACACGGCCAATCCAGGTTCATTGTTGAAACCATGGGCTCTGATACCATTTTGTAACATCCTCAATCATCTAGAAACGCCTCTATAACCAATATATGTTCAATTCAATACTACTCTAATACCATATTGTGGCATACCCCTACCACCCAGGCCAAGCCACTGGGCTATGCATGCTCTTATACCAATTTGTAGCACAACCCCAGCCACCTACTTGGGCATGTCACTTGAAGAACTTCTTTATTTACACTATATATATATATATATATAATACAAGCTCAAACAAACATATATATGTATACTCTTCTAAAACATAGATTCATGCGAAAATGACAGTAAAAACATACGTGCATCAAGCACAGGAGATTATTATAAATATCAGACATGTACTTAAACATAGCATGTAAAATTAACACAATTGGTACTTAGATTTTAATTTATGGCCACCAACTAGATGTAGACCTCCACGAACATCCCATCCATAGACCACATTTCTCATCACTCTTAGCAATGGGTCACCCCCAAGCTAGGACTAAAATCCACCTAGGCAAAGGGATTCTTAGGCTAGGATGAGACAATGGGGCCCTACACAACCAATCAAGAAGGATTCCCTCCCATGAGCCAACTTACACACACATCTCACAACCTCTCATTCCCCACATGCCTATCCCACCCCAGGAAGTATGAACCTTCATTGTTCAACAGTCCATCGATTCTTCAAATTCCCTTCCAGTGCTTCAGCAATAGGCTGGACAGGAATTCTCAGAGCTTTGTAATTGTTGTTGGGCTCCCTCAAGGAGAGTTGCTCATAGGGCTGACAACCTACTTCTTCTTTTCCAGCAAACTCTCTCACCTAGAGAGAGTTTCTCACAGGAATGACAACCTGCCTCTTCATTCCATGGGCATGACAACTCACCTCTTCACTCCCGCTCCCAGATAACCAACAACAGGCTTAGGTGAAAAAAACAACGGCCTTTGGCTAACGCATAGGTGATGGAAACACCGACCGCCTTTGGTATTGGAATAGGTGTTTCTCATAACGTAAAGTTTTAGCATAGTTTGGGTAGGCACAAGTGCGTTGTGCCACCCAATATGGTCACAAGTTTTAGTTGATGATAAGAAAAACAAAGAATATGGCTCTAGAATGCGTGAAGGTTTCATAGGTTGATAATGGAGGTCATGGATTCCTACGTAAAATGTGTGCATGGGAAGGATGGCAAGAATGGTAGAGAAACCCCAAGAAGGACGTGTTTTCCAAATATAATTACATATCCCTAATCAGACACTTGTCCTCATGAAGTTCCATGAGCTCCACTTAACATTCTTTGCCTTCCCACAAGAACTTAGGATAACATAGGTTATGTTCAACCTTAGTTTTTAGGAAATAATGATATAATATTATTCCCATAGATATAAGACCTCGCGCTTAGCCATTTCCTACTCTTAGCCCCATCCCTTTCCCTACCTAGTGGCTCTTAGTCCCCCATTCTCTTTTATTGTGGTTGGTCTACAAGAAGTGATGTATTTATATTATTGATATAAGTATTTACATATACAAA
The DNA here is from genome assembly GCA_032191745.1 of Picea mariana. Lineage (NCBI taxonomy): Eukaryota > Viridiplantae > Streptophyta > Pinopsida > Pinales > Pinaceae > Picea > Picea mariana. Next base: position 76,417 of record JASDQU010587009.1, on the reverse strand, counting down.
AAAATGCTCTCTGGCCTTTAGCATCTAGGCTCTCCATCCTAATCATCACATAAGCCTCCTAACTTATAATCACTTGGCTCACCAGCCTACAAAACATATTTACATTCACAATTACAACTGGGCTCAGTCTTGGGATATTACAATCAAAGTTGGGGCTCCTACTCATATTATTTCAACAGCTTGATTTTTATGTAATAGCATTCAAGCACAAAATTAGTGGCAGTTTTGAATAGTCAAACACAAATGACAATAAGGAGAAAAATGTCAACATAATCCTATTTTATAGCAGATGTGGGGCGCCTATATTCTGATGTGTCGAGCTCTCTCAAGCAGTCATCTTCATTCTATTTTGAAGAGATTAGTTCCACAAATGAAGGGGGTAGTTGAACATTCAAAGGGCACCTAGTAGTAATGATTTTCCAACAACCTTTCAACTATTCGAAGTATCAAAATTACATTTCCCAGATTCAAGTTACTTTGATTTACTGTTATCATTTTTCTCCTATAAATTAGTAGTTAGTTTACAAGTGTCATTTCTTTTTTGAAACTAATTCTATTTCTTGCATAAGGAGGTTTCAAACTCCTGATTTCATTTAATTTGATGATTTAACATTTTTTGATATATTTCCATGAGAAATTATGGGAGGGGGTTGAGTCTTGGAGGCTCGAGAGAGCTTGAGGAGACAGTAGAGAAACATGCTATTCTTGTAATCCAGAGGGAATCCATGTATTAATCATCTCTTCCATTTGAGATTCATGAAATGTGTGTTACAGTTTGTAAATTTCTCTGTTTTTTATTCATTTTATATCTTCTTGCTTATGTAAAATGCAGACTATGAGGATCATGGTTGCCTTTGATAAATGGATTCTTGAGCATCAAAGGATCTGCTACATATTTTCTATTAGTCATTTCTTTATTTAAGTACCTTGCATTCAGTTTTGCATAGATGATCTCTGCCTAGTGAATGGTCTTCTTTTTGTCATCTTCTCCATTCCTCTATCCATCATTATATATACCTTTTGTCTGGGACACAAATTGATTTCCTTTTCTTTGCAGATTGTTTATGACTCCATGCCCAATGGTTTAGATCACTGATCTACAGTTAGTTTGTTGCCTCTACCTTTCTCGATTTAGTCTACTTGATTCACCACATTCCAACTAGAATATTACAATCCAAGATGTGTTAGGCTTGACTCTATAACAGTCTAGAGTCAACTTCTAGCACTAACACCACACAATCATTCAACAAGCAATATTTTTCTCATTATTTCATAAAACAATAAATATAAATTTGCATGAATAAAGTCTTAATCTAACAATCTTAAAGTAAATTACATCCACAAAACATCATTAAAAGATGCAAAAGAGATCCATAGACATAGATATTTTTGTGGGGGAGTGTTAAGTACCTATATCAGATCTGCAAATATACTTAAGAAATAATTGAGAATAAACCATAAACCATTTACCATAACAATGAACACAAGAAATATCCAAAACCCTTGAGGTAGGGTAACACCATATATTAATCCTTATGGAAGGATAAAACTCCTCAAGCAATCCTTGCTTGTATAATCACAATATTCTTCACTATGTTTTATTACATTGCCTACACTTCTTTATATAGCTCTCCCTATCTCCTAGGAACCTTCTAGAGATCCTTCTCACATTTATTACATCCAACTACCATAGTGGGCCTTTATTAATATAGTTGACCTAGTCCACCTTACATTGAATGACCACATTCCCATATATTAATTGACTTCCACTAATAAAACATAACTACATTCCCATTGGGTACCTCCCTAGGTACCCCATATTACCTCCCTAGGTATACTACATTCCATCCCCCTTCACATGTTTTGTCCTCGAAACATGAGAAGAAACCATACAATATGA
>JASDQU010587009.1:8238-39881 GCA_032191745.1 Picea mariana | reverse complement strand
CAACAATAGAGAGGAAATTGGAAAAAGACTTATGACATTTTGTAGAAGACAACAAGACAGAAGCGTGGACTCTGTTAGACAAGAGACACAATTATATATTGCAGAAGACAATAAGGATGCAGATGGAAGCATGGATTATGTTAGATGGAGGGAGACAATTATATGCACTCATACATGAAGCAAGGATTAGGAGGGAGCTAGTCCTATGATCCATTAAAGATGATGAAGTATATATCCATGATAACAACCATGAAAGACAGTATGTATTCTTCAAAGAGAAGCCTTAAAGTATTCCTGGTTGTCCATCCACATCCGTGATCCTATGATGGAATCTTTAGGGAATGGAATCTATAAGAAACTCCATGGACCCAAGAACTAAAGAAACACATGAAGATTCCAAGAAAGAAATAGAAGCCAGAACAACCAGTCATTGTATCAAGAATCAAAAGATTGTCAGCCTGATATAAACTCAATAAAAGCAATCAATAAGAGGAACTGAAAGTTGCGATGAAGAACAGTGTATGAAAGAATTATGAATGAAAGCATTGCAAGATCCAAAACTAGGGGTTCTCCCAGATGGTGGGAGAAGACTATGATGATTACTTGTTCTAGTAAACCAAATTTATTATATCATCACAACATCCATGAGTTGGAGTTCTACATCATATGAATGCAAAGAATGTTCTCCAAAGAAATTGAATAAAGAGAGTATGAAAAGCAATCTCAAGACTTTGAGGCATACCAGAAAGAAACCCTTGTGTGTAGATAGAATAAGATAACTTGGTGGAGAACCTCTAGTGCACAGCATAAGCGTGGTGAAGATTTCCTATAACATCAATATGATTACTCAGTAGATCAGATCTCATGATGATAGAATAAGTGCCACATGGATATGTTCCGGTTTTCCAACAATGATATACTCTATTGTTCAGAGCTACATGAAGCCTTCACAGAAAATCAGTGTTCCAGACTAAANTTCCTTATTGAAAAAGAAAGAAATGACTCCCAGGTTGGGAGGGAGCACTGAAAATATTATTGAGGACATTCATTTTCAAGATTGAAAAATAGTCCATCTTGGACAGATGCTTTCCTATTCAGAATGTGGATTGAGATTTCTTACGGACAACAATTTCCCATTGTGGTTAACATGGGAAATGGTCCAGATTGCTGATGTATCATAGACAACAACTTCCCATTGTGGTTAACATGGGGAGTGGTCTAGGACAGTCTCTCTTCTTGAGGGTTACTCAAGAAGACTGGCCCGCCTCATCGTACAATGATTTTTCATTGTGTTTAACATGAGGAATGGTCTATTTTGGAGGTTGATATAGGACAATATTTTCCTCTTGCGGTTAACAGAGGAAATGGTTCGGATAGTCATTCCTTAGGGTTTATACATTCTCTCTAGGGTGCACTTTGATTACTATAGGAGGAATGGCCCAAGGTGGGGAATGGTTCAAGATCAACAATCAGGGACAGACATTCCTTAGGGTTTATACATTCTCTCCAAGGTGCACTTTGATTAGTGTAGGAATAATGGCCTAGGGTGGGGAATGGTCTAGGTTCAGAAGACATGACAGATATTCTTCCTTGCTTGAGAAGAATAGTCCAGATATCTCATTGTTCTACTCTGAGGGAAGATATTCTTTCAAATCTCACAGATGTGAGTGAAAGATTGGCCCAGATGATCCAATTTACATCATAACATTGTTTCTGTGTAGGTTGGTATCAGATGATTGTTATGAAGACTGTATGACAATAGATGTATACTACTATGGTGGATGTGTTCAACTATTCGTGACTATACATTTCTGATTAAGTACTTGTTTGTTACTTGGTGTGGTAGTGTACCACTGGAATGTAACTATGTACTACTATGGATAGACACAGTTGTGTTCTATTCTTTTCTGATTGCCTTGAAGACTATCAACAGTTTATTAGAAATAATTATCAGCCAGATGAATGATGAACATAGATTTTTTAGACAGAAAATGGTTCAGAACATTTACTCTTCTAGATTAGAAGAATGGCTCTTGTATCACTTTGTGGAGTGAGCATCATGTTTGATTACTCAGATAGAGTATGGTTTTGAGAGATGATGTAGCTGATGATGATGATGGTGCTCATGATCTAGTCTATAGAACTATGTTGATGCTACCGGGTGAATGGTATGTTTTGTTGATCCAAGTGGATATTGGTGGCCACCCACCTTTTCCAACTGGCTCAAAACAACTTTATGGCAATTTTGGCAATTTACTATTTTTAGCAGGTTTTAACTTCCGGGGCCATTTTGAGGGCCTAAATGAAGGTTTTTCAAGATCTAGGTTCTCAATTATAGCCAAAGGCATGATTGATACCCCAAAATGAATCTCCTCGATGATACCTTTCCAACGAGCTATCACACGCCTAAAACGGAGATCGTATGCAAAAGTTACGACCCCGGGAAGTTGATGCACCAACTTACCCAAACGGGACCCACATGAATTTTGGCACTTCATCTCCTAGGGTTAGGTTTTTGGATGTCTAGGACTTTTGGCATTCCTGATTATTGTAAAAAGGCCTCCAGAGCATCATTGTAACCATCTTCTTGCGAATGCGAGTAGTCGTCACATCTCTTCTCAGAGATAAGATGCCACCATTCTAGCGAGTCTTTCACTCTATATTTTTACAGTCTCTGTACATTTCTTTCATTAATAGAAATCGTGTATTACTATATCTCTGTGTTTATGGTTGCATCTCTGATATATTTCTGTTATATTACTGGATATACGCGATATCTCTGTGCATTTCTTTATTATATCTCCACTCTCATTTCGTGCCGAAAATAATCCGGATCATTTGTGCTCAATACCATTACCTATAATACCTCCCTAGCTAGGAGGGAGTGTTTATATTATGGTAGTTGTGGGAGGTATTTACCTCCACATGTAAACCTAACAAGGATAGAATACTCCGTGAAGAAAGAAGAAACCCTAATGAGTTGGCTAATAATCCTAGAAGACTTTTTGGCTCAAAAAGATAATTTATATTAGGTTATTAGCCTCCAAGAGAAGAAGTCGGCCATAAATAATAAATATACTGAACAAACAGATACCCAGAATGATAAATCGGCTCAGGCAACTAGCTAGAATTAGTATAAATACAGGAGGCCAGTTGTGCGAACTACAGTTGCCCAGTTTCTGCACAGGTTTGGAGGACAATTGTCGTTGTAGCTGCTGCAACTAGCAGTTACGCTTGGACTATCTCTTGGCTATGGTTTGGACTATCTAATCAGATCGTGTTGATGCACTCTCCTTGGAAAAAGGTGTGCTACCCTTTGTTTGGCTATATAGCCTAGGGTTTTCTTCAGGAATGATTCTCTATCAAGGTTAAGGTGCTGGGAGGGTGGCTTCGGCCTATGGTTGGGTGACAAGGGTATTGTCAATGGTAAAACGAACACACATATTTTATATTCTAACATCTTCTTCATCTTCTTAGATGCCTTGAACATTGCTTCCTTTGTTACTAGATTGTCTTGATCTGTCCTCATCTCATAAGTTGTGAGTATCCCATTTAACTCATCCATGATTATTGTAGCTAGATATTCTATTTCTTCTAGAGATGGAACTTTTTAATCAAATCTCATTGGTAGAGATCTTAATTCCCTTTTAACAATGACATGTTCCATTATCTCGTCTCCCAAACCTTTCATATTTTGACTATTTCATCAACTCGTAGAAGTTAGGCTGCTATGTTTTCATCTTCATTCTTCTTCAATTGTTCAAAAATGGCTCTAAAACTCTAAATTTTAGCTTCCTTAACTTTTTGATATACTTCATAGATAGTCTTTAGTGTGTCCCACATTTCTCTTGCGAAATCACAGTGCATAATATTGGTATTTGTTTTTACTCATACCATTCTCAATATTATTTCTATCCCTTGAGTCATTTTCTTTGATATTATTTCCATATCTATCCATCAGGGGAGTAGAAGGTGATTTGTATCCATCTACTATTTATCGCCAAACATCGAATCCGTGCGCTTCTATATAAGTTTTCATTCTTCTTCTCCAAAAATAATATTTTTCACCATCAAATTGTGGTACCCCAATCCTAGCATGATCCATGATCTCCTTCTTGTGGTTAGACTACTTCTTGAAGGACCAACTCCAATACCAATTGTTGAATTATTGAGAGGGGGAGTGAATGAGTAATGAGCAATTTTAGTACTTTTAACCACAATATATTCTTCAACTATATTCAACAATTTATCATGAGAATTCAATATAGGATCAACAGTATAATCGTAAAGAACATTACATCACAATAGATACACAATATACTGGAATTTACGTGGAAACCCAAATGGGATAAAACCACATAATTCTTTTCTTATATATATAAAAGAATGCATTCATTGGAAGAACCAACTTCCTGATTCTCTAGCTACAACTGGAAGGAGGCTCCAACCCCCTATTCTGAGGCTCCAACATAAAGGAATTTCTTGAATTCTCTGGCTCCAACCAAAAGGAGGCTACAACCCCCTACGTTATATGGCTCCAACCGGAAGGTGGATACAACCACCTATCCTTTCCCCATCCTGTTTCCCTCAAATATAAGTGTAGACCAACTATCACTATCACAAAATATGCCACTATCAATGCCATCGTCACTCTATCTTTGCCACTGTCTCTGTCACTCTGTCTTTGTCATTGTCTATGTCACTCTACCTCTGTCACTGTCAATGTCTTTATCTCTGTCACTGTCTCTATCATTGTCTCATAAACTTGTATCATTTCATCAACCAACTAAACTTGTACCATACCATGCATCAACTGTATACCAACATACATACTATCTCATGCATAAATCATGAACCAAAGATACATCAATAAGGAATAGTGAATCATGAACTATAGCATCAACCATGTGTAACCTGTACAATATACCATACCATCAACCATATGTCAATATGTACCATATCATCAATGAAGTATCTCAAAGAACCAATGCATTTCGCTCATGCATATGCCACCATACAACTTGAATATGCCTAAACCATGTACAATCAATTCAAATATATGAACTATAAGAACCATGTCATGTGTTGAGCCAGATATGAGAGTGCTCCTCACTCATCTAAGCAACCCAGATATACCATATCCAAATACCTAACCAACGATACCAAGTATTCCTCACGCATACACCATATCATGGAAATAAGTAACCATAAAAACAAGTATGCAACCATACCAATACCTTTGTAGCTGACCTAAAATTATGAGATGTTGACTTGTAGACTTCCTTTAGAACCTTAGGGACCTAGTACCAATGTTTACTCAAACTTTCATAAGCTTTTCACAGATACGTGACTTTCTCTTCTACTACCCATGGATATCCATGCTTTCCTCCATTATAGCCTATGTACATCCACGCCCTGTTGACCTACAACTCACGGATACCTCATTAACTAGGGTTTTCTGCAACCTCAAAAATTCTTCCTTCGACCCTCCTTTTCTACCTCAGAAAAATGTTATCAAAACCTTTGCAAAATATCACTAGTTCACAAGATATATAATCAATGAATGAGTGTGTGAGTGTAATTGTGAATGAATCCTTGAGGTGTATTTATACTTGTTCTAGGTAACTCCTCACCTTAAATTATGGCTTCTTAGGGTTTTCTTGTTACAACAATTTTACCCTTTCATTAGAGACTTGTAACCAAATATGGGCTTCTTGATCACTTCTTTGGGGATTACAACTTCACGGAGTCATATCTCCCTAACTATGAGGAACTATTTGGCATTCCACATATCACCGGAAATGGAACAACGAGTATTATCCATTTATGAGTGTCTTTCCTACATTTACTATGTCTGTCATGTCCATATTCATCGTTCAACTTTGGGTACCAAAACCACACTGTCGAGAATTCTTCAAGGGTTGACATCAATGAAAACCAAACTATCAACATGGTTGCAGGAGACTAAAATAAAGAATAAGATTAGGAACAATGAATTGAATTGGAAAACATTCAAAAATTATTTAAAAAAAAAGTATTTAACAGAAAGATACTATGACGAAAAATCCAAGGAATTTCATGATCTCAAACCAGGACAGATGACTATAGAGAAATTTGTCACCAAGTTTGTAAATTTTAAGAGATATGTACCATACCTTAGAGAGGAATAGGAAAAGTTTCGATAATTTATGAGTTTTCTGCCTCGAGAATACAAGGATAAAATTGATTTCCTTAATCCTAAGACAATGGATGAGGTAATAAGCCATGCCAAGTTGTGTTTCAATTTATTCAAGTAGAGGTATGAAAAAAAAACATGGAAGAATAGGAACATGGACAAGTTTGATCCTAGGAAGAAGCAATTTAAGAATCCACGACAAACATCACATAACGCACTAGTTAGGAGAAACAGATACAGTGCACAACAAAGTGTATCGGTTCAAAACAATAGTAAAGCTGCATATTTGGTAAAAAGGACAGTTAGACCACCTTTACAACAATGGGGTTGAAAAGAACCTCACTTGTATCGATATTATCCTCTAAATAAAAACATAAATTTGTCATTACACAACATTGAGGAAGCGGAAACAGTAAACAACATGGAAATATATACTCACAAGATCAACGTTGCCCTGGAAAATTGGCAGGCTAATCATCAATATTCCATGGTGGAAGTAGAAGGTATGATTAATCAAAAACCTGTATCCATTTTAATAGACCCTAGTGCAATTCTAAGTTATATTTCACCTACAATGGTGGAAGGTTGTAAACTAGATAAAATCAAACATAATAAGTCTTGGCTAGTACAATTATCTACTGGAATGAAATGAAAGGTTGTAGAACTTGTAAAATATTATACAATAATTATGGATGAAATGGATACTAAGGTAGATTTAAACATCTTACCCGTAGGATCATATGATGTACTCGTAGGAATGGACTAGCTAGAAAAACATCCAGCTATAGTAAACTTTAGTGACAAAACTTTTAACTGTTTAGATGAATCTAGAAAGGGTAGAACAATTAAAGGAATACCATGTGGTGTGTCGATAAGATAGATTTTGTCCCTGCAGTTGAAGAGGAATGTAAGAAAAGTCTGCAATATATATTATGTGCACATATATGAAAGAAAAGATGAAATGGTTGAAAATATATTGACTAAAGATCTTATACTAAGGGAATTTCAGGATGTGTTTCCAGAAGAAATTCTAGGATTACCTCCGAAATGGGACATAGACTTTACCATATATTTAGTACTTGTATCTACATCAGTGTCTAAATCCATTTACTATATGAGTACACCCGATTTGAATGAACTTAAAAGGTAGCTTCAAGATTTGATGGATAAACAGTACATCAAACCTAGTGTGTCTCCATGGGGAGCACTGGTCTTGTTTTTAAAAAATAAATATGGAACCTACAGATTGTGCATTGATTACAAACAACTTAATAATATGACAATTAAGAAAAAGTACCCGTTACCCCACATTGATGATTTTTTTTAAAAAGTTGGGGGAGCTAAGATATTTTCAAAAATAGACTTACGGTTAGCATACCATCAGTTTAGGATTAAAGAAGAGGACATTCATAAAACTGCTTTCCTAACTAGATATGGGCATTATGAGTTTGTAGTTGTACCTTTTGTGTTAACTAATGCACCCACTACATTTATGAACCTAATGAACAGTGTATTGAGGAAATATTTAGATAAGTTTGTAATAGTGTTCATTGATGACATATTGATATAATCAAAGACTAAGGAAGAACACAAAGATTACTTAAGAATGGTTCTACAAACACTTATAGAACATCAACTGTATTCCAAGTTTAGTTAGTGTTCATTTATCAGGATAAGTACAATATTTTGGGCCTGTAATTTCAATAGGATGGATTTTAGTTGACCAAGAAAAGGTCAAAGCAATCATAGAATGGTTAGTGCCAAAGGATGTGTGAGATGTCTGATCTTTCATGGGAATTATAGAGTATTATTGTAGATTCATAGAGGGATTTTCAAAACTTTCTTATCCAATAACCTCTTTGCAGAAAAAAGGAATCAAATTTAAATGGTCTGAGAAGTTTCAAGAAATATTTGAAAATCTAAAATAGTTGTTAACAACAAAACCTATTCTTAGGATAGTAGATCCACATAAGGACATTATGGTCTATATAGATGCTTCAAACGAAGGACTGGGGGGAGTGTTAATGCATGATGATTATGTAATTTCCTAAGAATCATGAAAGCTAAAAACTCATGAAGAAAATTATCTACCTGATGATCTAGAATTTATTGTTATTGTGCATGATTTGAAAATGTGGCGACACTACCTATTTGGAAAGAAGTTTTTGTTGAAAACAGATAATGTTAGTCTTAAAAAAAAATTCAACCAAAAGCATTTGAATGCAATACAAGCTAGATCCTTGGATTTCCTAAGTGAGTACGATTTTGAAATAGAACATATCAAAGGAAAAAAAAATAATATAGAAGATGCATTTAGTAGGAAAATAAATACAATTTCTAGCAGTAATATACAATCTAATCTGAAACAAAAAAATTACATCAACAACAAAAAATGATAAGAATTATAGGAAAATTCAGGGAAAATGTCATATTAATAGATCAAATGAGGGTGAGTCAAAATTCATCTTCAATTAGGAAATTTTAGTGTTGTACAAAAATAAATTCTACATTCCAAACAATATAGAATTAAATAACTTGATACTAGCTAAATTACATAAGAAACTGTATTCAGTTCACCATGGTTACCAAAAGACTAACAAAATTGAAGGAATATTTTTGGCCAAGGATGAAAACTGAAGTAGTTGAATATTTGGATAAGTGTATGCAGTGCCAACAAGTTGAGGCTGAGCACCATCATCCAGCTGGATTATTATAGCCCATACCCATTCCTGAGTGGAAATCATAAGTGATTAGTATTTACTTCATTATAGGATTACATATAACTAAGAAACAAAATGACTCTATAATGGTAGTAGTATACAAAATATTGAAGGACGCACATATTATTACAGTAAAATCTACCCACAAAGACATAAACATTGCATATATTTTCATGAAGGAAATTTTGAGAATGCATGGTTTACCCAAAAATATCATTTCAGACATGGATACAAAGGTCACTTTCAACTTCTAGAAGACCTTGTTTAATGATATGGACACTCAACTAAGCTCCAGTACTGCATATCATCCTCAAACTAACGGTCAGACCAAAAGGACAAACCAATCTGTAGAGGATATGTTGCAGATGTATGTAATGGATTTCCCCACAAAGTGGGAATATTATTTTCATCTAGTTGAGTTTGCATATAATAATGGTTATCATTCTTCTCTAAAGATGATTCCTTTTGAAGTGATATATGGAAGAAAGTGTCGAACCCTAGTTAGTTGGGACATCCGAGTTTATAGAACTATTCTAGGGCTAGATATGCTAAAATAAATGGAAACAATTATTTAGAAAGAAAAACAGAACTTGAAAAGTGCACAGGATAGACAAAACATTTTCATTCATTTAAAAAAGAAAAATAAAAAATTCAAATTTGCAGACCATGTCTACAATAAATTAAAACCCAAAAATAGTTCATTCAAATTAGGAAAAAATTATAAGTTATAACCATGGTATTGTGGGTCACTTGAAGTGCTTTCCAGAGTGGGGCCAGTGGCCTATCAACTTGCACTACCAGCCAATTTAAAAGTACACAATGTTTTTCATATTTCCTTGTTAAATAAATATGTGCATGATGTAATTTATATTTTAAATTGGAATGTGATCTAGGTGGAACCAGAAGGCAAGTTCCACATGGAACCACTACGCATTATTGACAAGAAGGAAACTATGTTACAAAACAGAGCCATTGCTCAGGTTAAAGCGCATTAGAAACACTTTAGTCCTAAGGAGGCATATCAATTTATGTTCTAGAAGGACAATGTTTAGTTTAAGGGGGGAAGGATGTAATGTACCTCCATTTATGAATATTTTGATATTTTAATTTTGGTCATTTATGTCGTGAGAATTTTTGAGAAAACAACTTATACTAAAATTGTATCATGACGCAAGCCACACTCCTTGAAGCACGTTCGCTTCCACAGGATCTTCCTCCTCTCACGGCCCGAAGAAATCAAAGGTTCCTCTAATTCCCTATCAGGAATTTTCCTTACCCATAACAACTCTTCAGTTGATTCCCCTGAATGATCGGGAAATTGGACTTCACGATTTCGCGAATCCTATGGTCGCGTGTTTGTTGCCTCACGATTCCCTGAACTCCGATGCGAGTCAATGTTGACTTTCTCCCTTGCTATCAGAGTTCTCCCTATCGGGATTTCGCCACTCGCGACGTCAACAAATGGAATTTCTAAACTCCAAACCCCGATGTGCCGATACTCAGATGCACATGTGGGTTGACTATTCAATGATCCCGTCACCCCGTCGGGATTTTAGAATTCGCAGGATCGTGAATCCTGATGCCAAAGGATTCGAGACTTGACTTTTCCCGATCCCTGATACTGTGCCACCTATCCCCCACTAGCACCTATTGTGGCCCACACAACTTTCCCATCGGGATATCGTGGATCGCGATTCCAAGCTGTAGGAGTACTCCGTCCATGAGAACCCCGATTCTCCGAACTCCGACTCCCTGGTGATCTCCTAACACGCGTCCCCATAAATGGACGGTTCTGGATTCGTTGTGATATCGTGGATCGCGATATCGCATTTTTTCTTGCAACAACTTGGAGCTTCGACTTGCGAACCCCCGATACCCGATATCACGTGAAGATCTGACGGTCCCCGTGACTTGGAATCGACAGCTCTGCCCCTCTTGAGCTTTAAACCTTCTTCCACACTTACACCATAACCTCCCTGCACCTTCGTGAGATCCAATGGCCCATGGAACTTCGCGAAATCCCCTCAAAGGATTTCGGTCATCTGTTCTTCCCTTCGTAAATCCACGGGATGACTAAATGTCTCCTCATGAGACTTGCTCGCCTACTCGCCAACCTGCGACACCCTTGCAACTTCAAGTCGCACTTGTCTATGTTGTTCTTTAGCAACTCAGAGGCCTATCCTTCCTAAGCTTTCCACAGTTACTCGGTTTCTTAGAAAGAGAGAACTCTTTGTATGCACTTCTTGCGGCGACCCTTCAACCTCAACTGAAAGGTTGAAGCCTTTTGACTCTGCACACTCCTGCAGCAGCAGTCTTTAGTACTTCACTCAGGTTCAAAACCTGAGACTTTTACCTGGCCTGCACACTCCTTGCATGGCACTGTGCCTAACTGCACCTTCGAGAAAATGAGAACAAAAGCTATCTCTAATTGAACCCTTTTGTCAATGCACTCCTTGCGGACAATTTGACTGCACTTCTTGTAGGAATCCTCTAGTTCAATTAGAGAAACAATTGAAACTCATTCCATCTCCCTCTCAGACTTCAATTCAACCATGAAATCACATACATAGCATATAAAAGAAAACGTATGACAGGAAGAAAACATTCATGAGCATAATATCAATACACAGATAAATAACACAAACCATGAAATTGAATCAAAGCTTTCTTCTATTAATTCAAATGCCTGTACATGGGTGTTCTTCATACAACTCTATTCTTGCTCTCTCTTGCTTCTTCTCCTATGCTTAGGCTAATGTTACAATGATACAATGAGGGTGTCTATATCCATTTTTCCTCTTGGACTCTAAAGCTATCCAATCTAAAATCAAATTCCTATCTACCAGCATTAACTATACTAAATGTTGTCTATCTATCTAAGGACGAGAGCTATCCACTGAAGGTCCATTTTACAATGTACAAAGGCACCTCTTATTAAATGAATCATTTAATATTTGCGAAGCAATCCCAAAGCATTTTCAAAATTTGTGCTGCTCATCCAGTTGTCTTCCGCTTTCACGCTGGCTCGCTTGATGAGTCGGTGATGCTCCTACATCATACTCCTCGGCTTGAAAAATTTCATGGGCTCCTGTCCATGAGCTCCTGCACGGTATGCCCATGCTTCTGTATCTCCGCTTCATCCTCCCAACTGGCATCTTCCATTGGATGATTCTTCCACTTGACCAGATACTAGAAGTATTGCTTTCGTCTGGTCTTCCTGCTCACTCTCTTGTCCTGTATGCACTCCATCTGCGGCTTTTCTGCAATTGGTAATTGTTTCATCCATTGGATCACTGGCTTTTCAGTTCCATCCTTTTCTTCTCCAACGCTGTACGGGTATAAATCTGCAACGTTGAATATCGGAGATATTCCGATCCCATCGGGTAACTCGATCTCATAAGCATTTTCCCCGAATTTTCTCAAGACCTTACATGGCCCGATTTTCTTCATTTTCAACTTATTGTATGTTCCCCTTGGGAACCTTTCTTTTCTCAAATGTGCTAAAACTAGATCACCAACTTCAAACTAAAGTTGTCTCTTCTGTTGGTCATCTCTACGCTTATACTCCTGGTTTGAATCTATCGGTCGCTGCTTCACCTGGTCATGAAGTTCCTTCATTGCCTCAGCAAATTCTTCTGCACTAGCGCTGCTAGTAACAGTCTGTTATCAATCCCTTAATTCAACAACTCCTTTTGGCTGCATGCCATACACAATCTAAAATGGGCTTCTGCCTGTGCTCCGATTTACTAAGTCATTGTATGCAAACTCTGCCTGTGGCAATATGCTATCCCAGCTACTATGGTGCTCTGTCTCCAAGCTTCTCAGCAAGTCTCCCAGACTTATGTTCACCACTTCCATCTGTCCATATGTCTGAGGATGATAGGCAGAACTAAACATCAAGTTAGTTCCTAGCTTCTTCCATAAGGTCCTCCAAAAATGTCCTATGAATTTAGTATCTCTGTCTGAAACTATGCTTTTCAACAATCCATGAAGTTGAATGACCTCCTTGAAGAACAGATTTGCAATGTGAGTTGCATCACTAGTCTTCTGGCATGGAATAAAATGTGCCATCTTGGAAAACCTATCCACTACCACAAAGATGGAATCAAATCCTCTTTGTGTCCCTGGCAACCCCAATACAAAATCCATGCTAATCGCCTCCCATGGTCTCTCTGGTATGGGCAATGGCTGATAAAGTCCTGCATTCTGTTTCCTCCCCTTCGAATGCTGGCAAACTCTACATCTATCTACAAACCTTTTGACATCTACTCGCATTCCCGGCCAAAAATATGATCCGCTCAGCTTCGCGAATGTTTTGTCATGGCCAAAGTGTCCTGCTAATCCACCACTGTGCTTCTCCTTTAACGGGTTCTCCCTCATGGAGAAATTTGGAATACACAGTTGATTACCTCTGAACAACAATCCCTCCTAGATCATATAATCTATCCAATGGCTTTTGTCTCTGAGAACTAGATTATTAGCTGCTTCATACACCTCTCCAAAATCTGCATCTCCTGCGTACATGTCCCTGAGGTTTTCAAAACCCAATGTTTTGACTCGGAATTCCTACAACAACAAACACTTCTTGCTCAAAGCGTCAGCCACTTTGTTAGCAGTACCCAAAATATGCTTAATAAAAAATGTGAAATTCTGCATATACTCTACCCATTTGGCATGTTTCTGATTCAACTTCTCATGTTGATTGACAAACTGTAATGCATGATTATAACTGTACAATACAAATTCCTTCGGAATCAAGTAATGCCTCCACTTTTTCAATGCTTGTATGATAGCATAAACCTCCTTGTCGTATGTGGAGTATTTCAGTTTCACCTCATTCAACTTCTCACTGAAATATGCAACTGGTCTGTCTTCCTAACTCAAGACCGCTCCTATGGCAAAACCGCTTGCATCGCATTTCACCTGAAATATCTTTTGGAAATCCAACAACACCAGAACAGGTTGTTCTGAGATCTTCCGCTTCAACAGATTGAAGCTCTTCTCAGCCTCTACTATCTAGTGAAAAGACTTATGCCACTTCTTCACTGTATCCATCATCGTTGTGCTAATCCCACTGAAATTCCTAATGAACTTTCGGTAGAAACTAGCTAAACCATGAAAACTCCTCACCTCGAATGCATTCATCGGTGATGACCAATTCTTAATTACTTCCACCTTATCCGGATCCATCCTCAACTCATTCGTCGATATAAAAAAACCTAGATAAATGAGCTCTGTCTTCATGAATGAGGACTTCTTCATATTTATCAACAGCTTCTCCTGGTGTAGCTTCTTCATCACAATGGCCAAATGCTTCAGATGCTCATCCTTTGTCTTGTTGAAAATCAATATGTCATCCAGATATACTATGACAAATTTTCCGATGAAATCCCTCAGGACTTCATTCATCAACCTCATAAATGTACTTGGCGCATTCCTCAAGCCAAACGACATAACAATCCATTCATATAGTCCTTCGTTGGTTTTGAAGGCTGTCTTCCATTCATCACCTTCTCTCATGCGAATCTGATGATATCCTCTTTTCAAATCTACCTTTGAAAAATACCTTGCCCCACTCAGGCAATCCATCAGATCATCCATCCTTGGCAATTGAAACCTGTACCTAATGGTTATCTTGTTGATGTCTCTTGAGTTGGTACACATTCTCCAGCCTCCGTCTTTCTTCGGACTAAGAACCGTCGGAATGGCACATGGACTCAAGCTTTCTCTGACCAATCCTTTGTCCAACAACTCCTGGATCTGCTTCTTGACCTCTTCATTTTCTTGCGGTGTCAACCTGTACACAACTTTCTTCGGAAGACTAGCTCCTAGTATGAGGTCTATATGATGACTCGCACTCCTCATTGGTGGCAACGAATGAGGTAATTCGTCCACCATGATATCAGTGAACTCTTCCAGCAGTTCCTGAATCTCATCTGGTAAATCATCCACTCTTGTGCTAGTCAGCTCAATCCTCGGCTTTCTGACCACAAAGAATTGTGGATCTTCTTTCTTCTTTACCTCCGTAAGAAATTCCTTCCCACTCATGAGAAGTACTGTGTTTCTTACTTTTGGTTTCACCTCCTTATCCTTTATCGGAAGCAACATATGGGTTCTCCCATTCTTCTCCAGAGTATATGTATTCATTCTCCGATCATGAATCACATTTCTATCATATTGCCATGGTCTACCCAGCAATAGATGACAAACATCCATAGGAATGACATCACATAGTACTTTATCATTATACCCTCCTATCTTGAATTCAACTAAACACTGTTTAGTGACACTTACCTAATGTCCCTTCTATAGCCAGGAAGATTTGTATGGACTCAGGTGATCAGTTGTCTCCAGCTCCAACTTTTCCACCATCTTGGTTGAAACGAGATTATCTATGCTACCGTTGTCCACGATAACCTTGCATACCCTGTCCTTTGTCTTGCAAGATGTTCTAAAAAGTCTGGTCCTTTGAGCTAAGTCCTCCACCTCCTTCTCGGGTTTCAAAAGAAATTTATGCGTCACAAGAGATCTCCTTCAGCCTCAACATCTCGCTTCTGCGCTTTGGTGATGTGAGCTTCCCCAATGTCCTTCTTTTTCTCTGGACACTCGAACGACCTGTTCCCATTCTTCCCACATGTGAAACATGTGATTACTCCACCTCTTCCTCTTCCTCTACCTCTGGTACGAGGAAAAGTGTTGTTGTCAGCATATCCTCCACTCTGTTCATTATGCTGCCCTCTCTGTTCAACATATATCCCTCTCTGTGAGGTCCCACCTCTCTCAATCTTACCCTGAGGTTTCTTCCATTCCTCCTTGGGCTTCGGGTATTTGTCCTAGGCAACTGACTTGCCTCTGGGCTGGCTTCTTCCTCGGCCTCGCTATTCTTTCTTACGGCTCAGCTTTTCCTCAGCTTTAAGAGCCATATGATAAGCATCCTCTACCGTTCGGATGGTTACCATTCTCAATTCATCCTGGATGTCATATCTCAGACCATTCAGATATCTAGCAACCTTCTCATCATCACTCTCCTGATGACTTGCCCTGATGTTCAGTCGATAGAATTCCTCAGTGTATTCTTTCACTGTCATCAGCTCCTGTCTCAGGTTCTGCATCCTCCTGAACAGAGTAATTTGATAGTCTCTTGGGATGAACTTTGCCTTCATCTTTGCGATCATTCGATCCCAACTCTTGATCTTCTGCTTGCCTTTGCAGTGTCTATCTGCTTGTAGCTCATCCCACCATAATTTTGCATGTCCCTTCAAGCGTGTGACAACATGCCTAACTTTCTTATCCTCTTCGATATCCTCATAATTGAAGTAGGTGTCAAGAGCTCTAATCCAATCCAGAAGCTCTTCTGCATCCAGGTTTCTCTCATAGACAGGAATGTCCATCTTCGGATTTTCACCCATCCTGGCAATAGCTTTGATTAGGTGCTCATTGGCTGCATCCTCAGCCGCAACTTCTTCTTTGTGTTCAGACTCAATTTCACTGTCGGAATCACTCAGATCCCCCGCACTAGTTGTGCATCTTTGTGCTATCTCCATGTCCTCAAGTCTTTCTTGGAGATCACGCATTTGCCTTTCCATTTCTAGATTGACTACTTGCCTGCCTCTTCTTCGCACCTCCCTATCCTCTGGATCAGGTGATTTCCTTTCTCTCCTGGGAGACATGGCGAATTTATTCTTCTTCTCTGCTACAGAAAGCAAAGAGTCTTTATGTGCTCTAATACCACTCTGACGCAAGCCGCACTCCTCGGAGCACGTCCGCTTCCACAAGATCTTCCTCTTCTCACAGCTCGAAGAACTCAAAGGTTCCTCTAATTCCCTATCGGGAATTTTCCTTACCCACAACAACTCTTCAGCTGATTCCCCTGAATGATCGGGAAATTGGACTTCGCGATTTCGTGAATCCTATGGTTGTGTGTTTGTTTCCTCACGATTCCCCGAACTCCGACGCTAGTCAATGTTGACTTTCTCCCTTGCTATCAAAGTTCTCCCTATCGGGATTTCGCCACTCGCGACGTCAACAAATGGAATTTCTGAACTCTGAACCTCGATGTGTCGATACTCCGATGCACATGTGGGTTGACTATTCAATGATCCCGTCACCCCATTGGGATTTCGGAATTTGCGGGATCGTGAATCCTGATGCCAAAGGATTCGAGACTTGCCTTTTCCTGATCCCTGATACTGTGCCACCCGTCCCCCACTAGCTCCTATTGTGGCCCACACAACTTTCCCGTCGGGATATTATGGATCGTGATTCCAAGCTGTAGGAATACTCCGTCCACGAGAACCCCGATTCTCTGAACTCTGACTCCCTAGAGATCTCCTGACATGTGTCCCCACAAATGGATAGTTCTGGATTTGTCGAGATATCGCGGATCGCGATATCGCAATTTTCATTGCAACAACTTGGAGCTTCGACTTGCGAACCCCTGATACCCAATATCACGTGAGGATCTGACAGTCCATGTGACTTGGAATCGATGGCTCTGCCCATCTTGAGCTTTAAACCTTCTTCCACACTTACACTATAACCTCCCTGCACCTTTGTGAGATCCAACAACCCATGGAACTTCGTGAAATCCCCCCAAAGGATTTCGGCTGTCCGTTCTTCCCTTCATAAATCCACGAGATGACTAAATGTCTCCTCACGAGACTTGCTCGCCTACTCGCCAACCTGCGACGCCCTTGCAACTTCAAGTCGCACTTGTCTATGCTGTTCTTCAACAACTTAGAGGCCTATCCTTCCTAAGCTTTCCACAGTTACTCGGTTTCTTAGAAAGAGAAAACTCTTTGTACGCACTCCTTGCGGTGACCCTTCAACCTCAACTGAAAGGTTGAAGCCTTTCGACTCTGCGCACTCCTGTAGCTGCAGTCTTTAGTACTTCACTCAGGTTCTCAACCCTGAGACTTTTACCTGGCCTACACACTCCTTGCACGACACTGTGCCTAACTGCACCTTCGAGAAAATGAGAACAAAAGCTATCTCTAATTGAACCCTTTTGTCAATGCACTCCTTGCGGACAATTCAACTGCACTCCTTGCAGGAATCCTCTAGTTCAATTAGAGAAACAATTGAAACTCATTCCATCTCCCTCTCAGACTTCAATTCAACCATGAAATCACATACATAGCATATAAAAACAAACGTATGACAGGAATCAAACATTCATGAGCATAATATCAATATACAGAGAAATAACACAAACCATGAAATTGAATCAAAGATTTCTTCTATTAATTCAAATGCCCGTACATGGGTGTTCTTCATATAGCTCTCTGCTTGCTCTCTCTTGCTTCTTCTCCTATGCTCAGGCTAATGTTACAATGATACAATGAGGGTGTCTATATCTGTTTTCCCTCTTGGACTCTAAAGCTATCTAATCTAAAATTAAATTCCTATCTACCAGCATTAACTATACTAAATGTTGTCTATCTATCTAAGGACGAGAGCTATCCGCTCAAGGTCCATTTTACAACGTACAAAGGCACCTCTTCTTAAATGAATCATTTAAGATTTGCGCAACAATCCCAAAGCATTTTCAAAATTTGTGTTGCTCATCCAGCTTTCTTCTGCTTCCGCGCTGGCTCGCTTGATGAGTCGGTGATGCTCCTGCATCATATCATCATAAATATTAATGATGAGGAATATTTTTGTACTTATAATTTTTAATTTATTTAATTTAACTGAGACAAACTGATTAGAGAATCTAGTTACAAAATAGTAATTTAGTATTCCATGAGAGAGTGAAAAGGGATAAAAACCACGAGAGTAAATATTGTCAATGAGGACAAGTGTAAACCTACTCCCAAAGATGTGGGATGTGATGGGAAAAAATAGCACAAAGTTAGGCCAAAAATATTCCCTAGGGTTTGGGATGAGGCTAACCTCGAAAAATACCTAGGAAATCTATTATTATTATTATTATTCTCCTTGGGGAAGACAAGGAAATACAAGTATAGAGGCAGTACATTGTTGAGTACTTGTGAGAAAGATTGAGTTTGAAGGTTTTGATAAAGAGTCAAGATATTATTAATCTCAAGAATTTGATTGAAATTTTCAATACCTATGGAATATTGAATTAGGCTTGGGGCTCACAGGAGCAAGTGATTTGGTTGTTTTGGTCTATGGTTGGTAAGAACTCGATTCTCTACTCAATTGTCTTTAGTTTTAAAGCATATTCGGATATGTTTTCTTTGCATAATTTTTTAAATTAGAATGGTAACTAGAACAATAAAAATGGATATAAGATTTATTTGTTGGTTTATCTAATAAAAAAAAACATGTGTATTATTTTAGTTAACGGATTATTTATAGTAAGAGGAATAAATATTGTAGAGAACGGATACAAAGTTAGAAAACTTAAAAAAGTATGAGTAGAAATGATATTTATAAATTAGTTGGATATAGTTTTTTCATAGAGATAAATAGTTTATTCTTTTC
This sequence comes from Picea mariana, assembly GCA_032191745.1. Classification (NCBI taxonomy): domain Eukaryota; kingdom Viridiplantae; phylum Streptophyta; class Pinopsida; order Pinales; family Pinaceae; genus Picea; species Picea mariana. The sequence goes on along the minus strand of JASDQU010587009.1, from coordinate 20,537 downwards.
TTTCTCTTATGTGTAGCATATTATATTTTGTTCTGAAAAAGAAAAAATAACCTATTTTTTTTGTAGGAGTAAGGTGGAAAGAAAAGAGAGTGTTATTGAATGATTAATGAGTTAATATGCATGCCAAATGATTTTCTTTAAAATAATGACAAATAAAATGCCTAGAGAAGTACAAATAATTAAACACAAAGGTTCCAAGAACAAACAAAACCCTCATTTAGAAACTGGTAATGCATATCATGAAAAAGTAATACAATGGGCCTTACTTCATTTCTTGTAAATATGCCCAAAGTAATTAGAAGTCAAATAACTACCACTATCCTTTTATATAAAAGAGATGCATATCAGATTTCTTTTCAAAACATATGTTAGGGATTTTTTATGTCAAGAAATGAATACCATAAGTTTATTTAGAATAAAAATAAATCATGACCATAGGACTTAATAATCCATCCTAGTCTAAGCACGATTTTTAGCATGGAGGCAAGTAACAATAACACAAAAATCGAGTGTTATTAATAGGTTATCAGGGTAACCATTTCTTGGCTACCGGTATAGGGTAAATGATACCCACGACTTTAATATAATGATACCCTAGTACTGGTATCAAGCCCATTCTTATTATATGAATATGGGAAACATAGCCCTGCAACAGATGAATGGAAATAAAAATATTTATGTGCTTACTGTAAGTAATCGATGTAAAATGTTTGTCTCGTTGATGAGAGTAGAACATAAATTAGTTAACCCATAATAGTGATAAGTCTTATGCATCTCCAACGCACCAAGACTAATCTCTGGTTAAACCATTTTCCAAGAACACTATGCAAAATCCCAACAAATATGTGGTTATCTAAAATTTATGGTTACCTTATCAAACTTTAAGTAACTAAATCCTTTGGAGATATAAATTCCAAAGAAAATAATGCAACCATGCAAGTAAGCTTCAAAGTTTTTGAAAAGTAAACGTATACTCAGGTAGAAGGTAGAAATCCATTTCATAATGAGTTTACAAACTTGATCAGATCAACACTATTACCCTGAGGAGTGTGGGAAAAGACCCAACATATAATTTGGTTGTTTGGATGGAACTCAGCCTGAACAACAATTGTTATAGCAAGATTTTCTTCATCCTATGCAAACTTGTGCAAAGGGCCTTTTTCCATTTTTCTATGCAGACTTGAAGTCCCATTTTGCAAATCCCAGAGCTAAAAACATTATTTTTCTACATATACATGCCCTACCTATTGTACATCATGCGTATATTTAGGTTGCACCACTACAACCCATGTACATCGGGATTTCTACTCAAAATTAAAAATTGGTTTCAAGTTTCCATGTCACGTCACGAGATCCATGATCCTTGACCTTCCATATACTGGAAATGTTATGACTCGGCCCTTAAGTTCCACTTGAAGGCTATAAATGGGTCAAATCTGAGCTACGGAAAAGAGGAGAAGAATTCAACTTTGAGAGCAGAGTTACTCTGGAGAAATTATTCACTTCATATTGAATCTACACCCCTTTATCCTTTAAAGTCTGAACACATTATTCAACCCCCGAGATCTTCCCTACTTGATTAAGAACTTCATTGTCTCTCTTATATGAGCTTGCCTTTGGTGGAGGATTGAAGTGGTGGAGCCCCAACTGGAAGGGAATTAGTTTCTCGGTTTCGAACTGTGCCAACAGGAAAGTTTGTAATTCATTCACTTCTGCTGATTACATTTTAATAGAAATACTCTTTTCTCATCCAGTTAATATCTCGAAAATATTTGAATTTTTATTCCATGGGAGTAATTCTTATGAATATTGATGGATTATGCTATTGAATGTGATGAAATTATATATTATCACCATATGTTTGGGTGTCTTGGTTGTTGAGGACAAGTTGTAGGTGTATTACTTTGAGTCAAGTGCTCAATGGTGGACTCCATCAAATGTCTGGATGAGATAGGCCTTTTATATTGTTATGCTAGCATATTTGTTTATATAGCATACCTGAGATTAGAGTTGATTTCTTCATTCATTTCCATATGTTTCGGTTTAACCCTAGCCATAGAGATATTTTCCTCGTAATAGAATTGGATACCATACTAGGGATATAATCTTCATTTTCCGGGTTTGGAGTTTATTTCTCCTTTGATTGCTCTCGTTTATATTGATTTTCTTGTCATTTGAATGCTTGACAACCTCTGTTCATTCTGAATCTGAGTTTCTTGTCGTTTTAATGCTTGACAGCCTCTGTTCATTTTGAATCTGAGTTTCTTATCCTTGTCCTTAGCCTGGTTGTGTTTTAACACATATACGTGGGTTTTTACCTGACAGTTGTGTACATACGTGTGCTTTCCTTTTGTAAGATGTGCATATACACACTTTTCTCCTGAATAGTCACATACATCACCCATTGTTTCTTGGTTGTTGGGTTTGATGTTTGCTAGGTAAGTTTTGATGGTTTATGAGTCTTCTTGGGTCTCTGTTATGACTGTTAAGTGTCCATGGAATGACAGGAAACTGTTCTTTGATTGAACTTTTTGGCGGTGCCTTTCTCATCATCCTTTTCATTTAATTGTCCTTGCATATTGGGTTGGGTGTTTGCTTCTTGATATCCTACTTGGTTTGTCTTTGTTTACATACCATAGAGTTTTTATATCAAGTTGTTGTTTAGTCCTTGCATTTTCATTCTTTTATATTGAAAATACAAAAATATTAGGCATTTTACATTGTTTGCATTTGATCTTTTGAGTCCTTATCATTGATCTTAGTACATGTAAAGAAAGATTGCATCTTATTTGGAATTGCAGAGCCAAATTGATAATTTCATTTTGAAAAGAATATCATTTATTAGGAATTGAAGTTAGGACTTTACATTGTATTCATATTCATTTATTTTACTTGTTGAGTCATAACATCATTAGTTTCACGACCACACCTTTTTGTGTAAGCAAGGCCACTAAAAGTAACACTGACAATTTAAAATTGATTAGAAATGATTTTTTTTCCTACGGTACACAAACTAGCATAGGATTTAGAGCCTTGGAATAGGATTTTGTGAGTAAAGTTCTCCAAAGCTATTAAATCAACATATGTGTCTGACTAAGGGAGTGGAGAAATACATTGTATAATTGGTGACGTCAGGAGGCTCCGCCTACACCAGAGTTAAACACAAGGTCGCGTGAGGTTGGTTGAAGTGATATCCCCTCGATACCTTCTTAGTGTCAGATATATTTCTGGGGATCTATTTGTATATGGGGATTTTGATAGTACCTTTACCTCTATGAGATGTGATGCTTTAGAGGTTTCAGGATTTGTTACCTTGCCTATACATTGGACCTAACTTACAAATGTTTGTTTGCACATCAGTTATATCGTAGTTGCTAAGTTTCTTGACATAGCTACCACATAGGTTACTTGCAGGGGTTATACTGCAAGTACCCTGGGTCAGATAAGGGTCGGAGAACACACAACCTTTATGGAGGATTACCTCTCCAAGGGGATCTGACCGACTAGTTGTTAAGCCCACGAGGGCCCTTATAACTGATTTTGATACCTTCAATCTTTAGAAAGGAGTTTCAGGTCCCTTTTGGGCGAGGCATACCTACTTTAAGGAGGGAGGCCCCTTTCATCCATTTTATCCTATTTGTGTGCATCTTGGCATTTTGTTTATTTTTGGTGTGCTCTTTGATTATTGGTTGACCGTAGGATTTTATATTGTTCCTTGAGTTTTCATTATCATGGATAGTGGAGTCCCTTTGGATCCCTCATTTACCGCCACCTCCCCCATGACATTCACTCATTTCATGGGGATGAATTCGTCTGTATTTCATAATTGTATGCAGAATTATGATACTCGGTCAATGCCTTGGGTCTCTAATCATTTTTCTCATGGTATTCCAGACATGTCTTCGCACTTTCCATCCTCTGTCTCATCTCCTTATGCGAATCCTAGTTTTGGGTCTGGGGGCATGATGCCTCCTTATTCTCCCTTTTCGTTTGGTGGGATTCATATCCCTCAAACAACTCTTACGGTAGGAGGTTGGAATATTCCTTCCTACGAATCCACTTTTCCAGGAGAAAGTGCTCAAATGGGAAGTCATTCTAATTGTTACACTCAGTCCATCTGTCCTTCTTCCGCTATGTCGGTTCCTACAAATATTTTCCCATGGCGGACCTTCATATGTGCTCTGGTGTTCCATCCAGAGGGAGTCATTTTTATAGTATGGGAAATCCCGTTCATGAATTTCCTTCATCTAGGGGAAACATATATCCTCACATGAGTAACCCTTGTCAAGTCACTTTCTCTTCGCAAGCGGCTTCCTCGGTGTTGATGCCCTTACACGCCTTTATGAATCAATATGGAGGAGGATGTTATCCTGCCGAAAAAGGCCATGGTGCATACCAGAACCCTTCTTGGCCTGCAATTTCTCAAAACCAGTATTTCTCAGAACCTTGGTCTCAAATGCCACAACCAACCATTGCCACTAGTCCAGTCACTACAAGTCATACTAGCATTATATCCCTAACCTCTGCTAGTCATGTTGGAGTTGGTCAACAACCTATACAATCCATGTTGAAGACCAACAACCAGCCGTTGCAAGTCATGTTGGGGGCACAAATATAGTCATTTCTATTCAAACTACACATACATCACCAACCTCTGCTAGTCATGTTGGGGATTCATCATCAACCTATACTAGTCATGTTGAAGGTTCATCACCAACCTATGCAAGTCATGTTGGAGATTTGATACTAGCCTCTGCAATTCACGCTGGGATCATGTCACCAACCTCTGTTATTCATGTCGAGGGAATTCATATGATTGAGAAGCCTACACGTGTAATATGTAACCCCAAGTTCCTTTGTAGGATTTGCGAAGGAGATCACCTTACTAGTTTGTGCTTTGCTACTGTTGTGGTACCATAAGCGTGGTCCTTTCTTGGGGACCCTTCCGGTTCTGAGTCATCTTTGGTTTCCCAACCTTCTTTGGTTGATACAATGGTCATGCCGATGCAATCTTCGGTTGAAACCCCTCTTCCTTTAGGGGCTAATGCATCTCTTGACCTTGTTCTCTCATGTCCTGTTCAACCAGCGGTCATGTCGATGCAATCTTCGACCGACACCACTCCTATGTCTGGGGGTGATGTGTATCTTGAACTTGTTTTCTCACATCCTATTCAACCAATGGTTGAAGAATTGGTCGCTCCGATTCAATTTTCGGTCGATACCACTCTTATAGTTCTAGTTCTATACCTTCTATATCATGTCCTTAGCATTTCTAGTTCTGTGCAAGGGAGCATTCCACTTTCTTCAAGTAAAATCCCTCCAAGTCCTAGGGTGGTTTCATTTGATTGGAATGATATTGTAGAGCCTCAAATTCCTTCTTCTACACCCTTCTAGATAAGGGACATTCTTCGATATATTGTAGATAAGGTAACCTCTACAATTATTTTATCCTCCTCCACTTGGAAAGATTTGGGTTTTCCCAAGCTTGTGTCAGCTATCTATGAGTTGCTGAATTTTGATAGAAGTCCTACACGGGAGCCTTGGCCTCTCCCCTTACATGTCTCCTATAAACCCCCCAACGAGTCTAATTTAAGCTCTTTCTTGACTCATTCTAAAAAGAGAAAATATTTTCGAGTGAACTTGTCTCTTTAACACTCATAAATTGGATTTGAAAGGATGTCTATTTGGTGTAAGTTTAGCCATTTTTCAAACCAAATAGACTAATATTACAAAAAATGACATTTTTTGGCGTTAAGTTGTAATTTCATTTCATTCTCTTGCTTGTAGTATTGAGCCTATTGCCAGTTCTCTCTTTTTCGTTATAAGCCTCTCACCTCAACAGTTTTCATCATCATCCAAGCAGAACCTTGTTTATATCCTTTGTAGCTTGACACCCTATAATCAATAGGAAACATTCCCTCGAGTGTCCATATCCTGCATGCACCTCCTTGCATTGAACATAGGTATGTTCCACTGCTAGAACTAGTTTTCTTACTTGCGACACTTGTTTCCTCCTGTGTATCATAACATTCATTTGACTATGAAAAAACAAAAAAAAACAGGTGGGAAAGGAGTATTATCTTATATTGGCAGCAATCATGTCGCCTTTAAATAGAGAAAAAAAAATTTGAGTCCACTTGTCATAAAAAAAAATCTTTTAGCATGACCTTAAGAAGTTTCGCTCATTACAGAGAGTTTACTCCCCCGACTGGTTACTCTTCCAATCCCTATGGAGAGTTTGATTGATGCCTCCTACATCTCAAAGTTTCATCATTGATTCTGTGCTGCCAGAGTCTTCCATATGTCTCATGCTCTTGTTCAAAGGATATCTATCAACCTGTGTCGGTCATTCCTTAGAACTCTTGAATTTTCATGTCATCCATACCCTCAGTGTGTCTCAGAATTACATGAAGTTGTAGTCCTATTGTGCAACATGGTCCTACTTTCCTCATTGGTAGGCAACCTTGAACCTAACAATCGACATTTCATCATTGGTCGCTTAATGGGTGGTTTCCCTTATGTTCAACAACAAGAAATCTATTCACACATTGGGATCTGTGCAGTTTCTTGGATGCCATTAGGCTTATTAGTGGTTTTCTCACCTTTTTCAGTAGTTTTCCTTATTGGCTTCTATTTAGAGGGTATTTTTTGTATACCGCTTTCATCTGGTACACACGAAAGACGCACAGATTCGTTGGTTCGTGAACATGTTCTTCGTTCGATTTCCTCCAAATCATCAAGCTCATTCTTTGTACCTCGTGATGAATGACTAGAGATGCCTCAGTGATCTCCTTTCAGCGAGTCTCCTTCCATCGACTTCAAATCATATATTATGGAGATGAGACCTAGAGTCCTATGAGTACCTAGAGGCTTGCAGTTTAGTGGTAGGTTCTCTCACCATCGACAGTTGGGAATACATCAATGTCTCTTGAATGATGGATTATTCAAGTGTTTGACCCTGACACCTCTATTCACACTTGTAAGAATGTACTCGGTGCCTTGATACCTAATTTCATTATTGGTAGTCTGTCTCGCGTTTGTTAACGATATACCTTAATGACCAGTAATCAAACGAAGTCTCATTATGTTCGACATCAACTCCTTTATTCACACGATCTAGACTTGCACCATTGTCGAATTGTGTAGAAGACTTGAAGACATCAATTCATAGTCATAGCTTTCTTGAGCTATTTATACCTTTCATTGGACCAGTACCTATGTGACTTCAGTGATCATGGGAGATTAGATTGTACTCCATTGTATACATATATATTCATATTAATTTTGAGACTGGTTTTACTGGGCCTTGTTCGTTACTATGATAGCCTCTGGCATGTATCCACCTTTGTATTGCATATCCATGGCCATAGACAGTTGTTTGGTATATTTTCACATGGATTTGCAGTGTAATTCAAATTGGTAGCCATGTGTGCAAATTCAGTACAGATTGTAATATTCTCATGAGAAACTATTTCTTCCAGCTGGGTCCCCATTACTCCACTTCTAGTTATTATAATGTATTTCAGCCATCACAGATATCCCTCTGACCTCACACATTAGGGGGCATCTATTATAGCAGTATTTTCATCATCCTATGCAAACTTGCATAGAGGTCCTTTTTCCATTTCCCTACGAAGACTTCAAGTCACTTTTTGCAAATTCCAAAGCTAAAAACATTATTTTTCCAGATATACATGCCCTACCTATTGTACAACATGCATATACACATGCCACACCACTACAACCCGCGTACATCAGTTTTTCTGCTCAAAGTCAAAAAATGGTGCCAGGTTTTCATGTCACGTCACAAGATCCATGATCCTTGACCTTCCATATACTAGAAATGTTTTGACTCGGCCCTTCAGTTCCACTTGAAGGCTCTAAATGGGCCAAATCCGAGCTATGGAAAAGAGGAGAATAATTCAACTTTGAGAGAAAAGTTACTCTCGAGAAATTATTCACTTCATATTGAGTTTGCATCCCTTTATCCTCTTAAGTCTAAACACATTGTTCATCCCCCAAGCTCTTCCCTACTTGATTGAGAACTTCATTGTCTCTCTTATATGAGCTTGCCTTTGGTGGAGGATTGAAGTGGTGGAGGCCCATCTGGAAGGGACTTAGTTTTTTAGTTCCGAACTGTTCTGACACGGAAATTTGTAATTCATTCATTTCTGTTTATTACATTTTAATAGAAATACACGTTTCTCGTCCAACTAATATCTTGCAAATATTTGAATTGTTATTCCATGGGTGTATTTGTTATGAATATTGATGGATTATTCTATTGAATGTGATGGCATTATATATTATCACCATATTCTTGTGTTTCTTGGTTTTTGAGGACAAGTTGCAGGTGTATTTCTTTGAGTCAAGTGATCAACGGTGGACTCCATCAAACATCTAGATGAGGTAGGCCTTTTATCTTCTCTTGCTATCATATTTGTTTATGTAGCATATCCTATTGTGGTTTACCCCTAGCCATAGAAAGATTTTCCTCGTAACAACAATATAACATGAATAAGATCAAAGTTGTAGCATTAAAGAGAGAGGTAACAAACATTTTTTTGGTAGTGATTAAACATGGAAAGAAGTATCCATTTCCAATAGTTTTCATGAATAAGTCAACGAAATCATCTATGATAACACCTGAGATAGAAATATCTCTGTACCTCAAAAACAAATAACCTAATACTCCTTTGTTAAGAGTTGAAACAATGAAATTCAAAGCAATTAAACAACCAAAGTTGACAATCGAGTCATAATTAAGAGAGAAGGTACACATTAGGTGTGAGGACAATCAATTCTCTGCATTGGCACCATTACGTGGAAGTAGTGCCATTATTGTCAGGGAGGAACACAATCATTTTATAGCTAGTTAACTCTCATATATTTATTAAACTATCACTATGAAATTCACTACATAAACATGATATGACGAGATGTCAAATATTTATTTATGGCTATGATATGCAAGATAATATATGAGATATAGTATGGTAGATAATATTTATAGCTAGTTAACTCTCATATTTATGGTAGAGATATAGTGTGTTGCTTTGGTAAAATGGGTAAAGGTGAGCGTTGAACGAAAAACAAAGTTCCTATATGAAATTTATATAATAATATAGTATAGTGTGGATGTCAATGCTCGATCATGTAAGTCAATTCATAATATCTATATGTAAGAAATTTATTCTTGTATCCCTCCTAGGATAATATATGTTATGAGAATGGATATGTCCTTTGAGAAAACAAGATTACATCACTTATATAATGGCTCATAAATTCTTAGAAAGTATTGGAGGAGAATAAAGGACTAAATGTATTACAAGAGTTTCTTAGTCATTAGAAATATAAAATACGTATTGTGTATGTGTAAATGGAAATTTAAGAATCAAGGATTACATTGGAAATGGTAACGCTCAAGAGAACATGATAGAAGATGATGTAATACCTAGAAAACAACTTGTAATGTTGTCATACGAATGTATACTGGAGTATTATCTAAGTTGAACCTTGGTAGTGGAGCTAGCCAAATTTGAACCTGACATGTTGAAACCATGCCCATTAGTCACTATGTTAAACCAATAATTTATGAAAGTAAGTAGAAAGTTATCTTATCATATAAGTTGTAGTTAATTAATTATTGGTTATGGTAGTGAATGTTAGTCTCTAATCTAATTTATTTAAAAAAAAAAATTAGTAATGTTGGTGATGTTACAATCCGCCACTTCTAGAAAACCTCTTGAATCTAGTCGACTCCACTATCCACATATAAATTTGAGTCTATCTCTGAAATACTAAGGAACTTTGACCTCATTCCTATCATATGCCAAGATGCACCATTGTCCATAAACCACACTTCAATGTCCTTGAACACTGGACAACCACTTCCTGAAGGGAAATTCATCAGAGAAAATTCCTTATTTAGTTTCTTAGTAAACTCAACAACCTCAACTGATGTTGATACCTATGGCTCATGCTTCTTCTTCTTCTTTGTTTGGACATTGACTAGTGTATTGGCCAATCCTGTGACAGGCAAATCATTTCACTTTTATCATGTCCTTCTTCTTCTCTTTTCCCTTTCCCACAAGAGTAATTTCCTTCTCTTCTACACCACCTTCTTCCTTCTCATGATATCTAATCTGAGAACTCTCTTGGACCCTCTCTTTAATAAATTCATCCCATAGTATTCTCTAATCTAGGAGTTTCTCTCTCCCCACCACACACTTCACAAAAACATCCCACTCTTTGGTGAATCCTTTGAAGGCTATGCGCACCAACTCTGAGTCTAGAATAATATCCCCTATGGTTTCCAACTCATCCTTCACCTATATAAGTCGGGTGATATAGGAGGCCACACTATCTCACTTGTACATCCTATTGCTATGGAGCTTATCCCTAAGAAAAATATTCATGTTCTCATTCTTTTTCTTGTATAATATTTCTAGTGCATCCCACATTTCCTTGGTTGTTAGCTTCTCATCCAAATGTGGAATTAGGTGGTCTCTCACTCCATCCAATATTATCATATACACCCTTTGTTCCTTCACCTCATGGACATCTAAATAAATGGGATCTGAAGTAGGCACTATCACTGTGGTATTCACAAATTCCCACAACTTGTTCTCCTTGAAAACAAGTGAAATCCTCACATTCCATTGCAGGTAGTTGGAGATACCCTCCAACCTATCCCCATACTTGATACTGGAAGCCATCCTTGTCCAACTGACAAATACCCCTTCTTCCCCTTATTCTTCCTAGAAAAATCCCTAGAAAATCAATGTTATCCAAGTGCCAAACTCTTCCCACTGAACCTCAAAGCCCAAGCTCTGATACCATGAAGAAATGTCTCAGACAAACACTTAGTCACAAATCAATTTTCAGCCTCCAATAAATTCAACAGTAATTCATTAAATTTACCATCATTTTACTGTACTTTATGACAAAAACTACATGGATTAAGGAAACTGAAAATCAACAATGGAAACTAAATGAACAACAGACAACGTATTAACACATTTGACATGAAGATTTTCTCAACAATTCCCCTAGAAAAACCCACAAGGGGAAAACCAGTGAAGGAGATGTTCTTCTTATTGAGATCATATGAAAATTATGATTTTACAACAATATTTTTTTACAATTAAATACTCAGTACTTATCCAAAAAAATGTGCCAATAATCCATATATATTTGTGTGCGAAGTCTTCCTTGAAAAACATGTTAAATTGTCATACAACACTGTACAGTCAAAAGAGAAACAAAATATGCCTTGGAAACTGTTCCCAAATATCTGTTGTATGGTACAATACCTTGTTGTATGGATTTATCTCATCAAAGTTTCTTAGAAATCATGCCAAACTTCACTTGAATGGTTTCCTCGATTTTTGTTCCTTACTCTTGTCGTATGTCTAGCCATAAATTTTGTACAAACTTCCTATAGTAGTTTTGTGGATTGTATTAAATGTTGATTTCTCTCCTTGAGATGCATGCCAATCCTCTCCTAGGGATGTGTGCCAATCCTCCTTGTTTTTTCTCTCTTTCCTTTATCTCAAAATTTCTTGGAAAGTGTGCCTCTTTAGCTTCCATCCAAGATCTCCTCAAAAACGTGTGCCCCACTCTCCCTCAAGTGTTGCCTTTATGCATTCAACAATGAGTAATTTACCTAACCCTTTATCTTACAAAGAGATAGATGGTCAATATTATATATTTCCCTCTTGAGATCAATGGTCATAACTTAATCGTCTATTGAGTTCACTTAAATCACTTAAGTGACCCAAACATCATAATGTCACTTTTACCCATTAAATATTAAAAGGCTCAACTTGACTTTATAAAATCACTTTATAAACTCACTCAAGAGAGACATTTTCTTGTCACTTTTACATGTTGAGCACCGCCAATGCAAAAGTACCTCCGAGCTACAAAATCTAACAATAATAAGGGATAATGTTCTACTATTTTGATTTTTTCTTGTTTATTATTATTGGAATTTACTCTACTTATCTTTATTCAAAATGGAATTTTAGATTGAAAAAATATTATTTTTAAGATAAAATGAATTCAACATGCTTGAATATCCTAACGAAATTCAATCATTCAATATTAATATCTTAAATCTCAATTCTATTAATTTAAAATGAATTTTTTGCAGGGTTTCATGTCGAAAATGCAAGTTTCACTTCCTCTTATTTTGAGAGGTTGAAAAATAACCAATTGATAGAACCTATAGAGTATGACTTCTTATTAGATAGTTTAAAATTAATATATATATATATATATATATATATATATAT